>BGNK01007029.1:0-21166 GCA_003297005.1 Symbiodinium sp. clade A Y106
CCAGCTCGGGCTAACTTGTGCACCCAGCCTCAAGGCATTCAGTTGCAGGGTTGGGGACTTACAGTGGCAACTCAAGTGAAAACCGTGAACTGACTGCAATCTACCTGAACCTAATCTTTCCGAAACCTTTGTCTTCCCCTGAAACAAAAACACGAAATCCCGAAAAAAACCGAGTCGAAACCACTCTTGGAAGTGAACCCGCAGGGTAAGCTTACAATGGAGTTAGGATTACAAGGCATGTAATCAGGCAACAGGGCGTTTTCTCGGAATGGAGACCTGCACATGTGTGCTCCAGACAGCGTTCGTTCAGCGCGCTGTCTGCTCCGGGGTTGCCCGGATGACGGTCATGCCAATGACCAGATGAAGTTCCCTGATCGGAACACTCTGATTCAATCTGACTGGAAGATTCAGCCTGATAACNCAGATGAAGTTCCCTGATCGGAACACTCTGATTCAATCTGACTGGAAGATTCAGCCTGATAACGAGTGCGGCTCAGTCAGTAGTAGAGTTACCGTCCGACTGTCAATGTCTCCATCCGAAGGTTGCGAATGCTTTGTTTGTTAGGTTGTTTGTTGGTGTTGAAGGCTGAAGGATTCAGGCAGGATTTCGTGAGCGGTAGACGCTTTTGGCCGTGTGGAGCTCAGATTCACGTCAGTGGTCTACTGCCTCCGGGTATCAGAGTAACCGCGACTGGAACAGAGGCAAGCAGTGGTCTTCGTCCACCAATGATTGGTGGGGTACAAATAAAGATGCCAACCTTCCTGTGCCAGCTCCGAATCCAGTGATTCCTGCCAATTTCAAGAGTGATGACAAGTTCTTTGATTCCACAGCTGTGGGATCAGGCAACCACAAGTTTCATCGAGTCATTCAGTCCACTGATTGGTCTAGGAAAGCACAGCTTGCAGGTAGGCCAATGGATGATCTACGAGTGCATGAGCTTTGCTTTCGTGGTCTTAGTGAGTTCTCGTTGAGAATGCTATCAGAGGGTGCTTTCAGTCGGACGCGCAATTCAGCTGAAAGCGTGTTGGTTACTCAGCTTTTTAAAGGCATTCGAGAGATGAAAGCGGACATTGACCTTGTTGCCTTGAAGTGTCTCAAAGAGAAAAGTCTTCCGTTGCCTGACAAGCACAAACAAGCGTCTGCATTCATGCAACCATTGGTCGACACTCTTCTCCAAGAGGTCAAGAGCCGAGTGCCAGCTCCAGCATCGTCTTCGCAGGTTGAGTCTGAAGAGCTGATTCGAGCCAAGGCCAAGCTCGCGCAGGCTGGTCTCGCCCTCACTCCCCGTAAGCCCAGTGGAGATGCTGAGCCGTCCAGTCCCAGCGGTAGTCCAGAAAAGCCGGGATCGTCGGGAGCCTTGCCCGTCGAGGGACAGCGTGGCAAGAAGCGGAAAGCAGAGCCAAAGGACTCTTCCAGCCAAGTTCGGAAGTTGCTAACGGGTCGAGCCATTAACACTTTGAAAGACAATCGTCCCAAAAGTGCCTCCACCGAGCATGTTGAAGCCTGGATGCAAGAGTTCAAGCAGCAATACAAAGGTAAGTTTCGTGAGCTCAACAAACATCTGAGCTTTGTTGTCAAGCTGCTGACTGAGAATGCGGACAAGCATGAGATGTTGGAAGCTGCCATTACATTTGGTCTTGATCGCAAGTTTGCCACCCGATTGAACATTAGCAGATCATTAGCAGTCTCAGCAAGTGCATTGCTGTTCAAGTACCAAGCTGCTTGACCCGCGGCACAGGTGGAAAGAACAGATCCTTTGCATGTGGTCGTAAGAACTGCACTGCTGCATGACATCTGCCAGCTAGGACAGGCCCTTACCTTTTTCAAAAACGAGTGCCTGCATCTTCCGAAAGCTGACATTAATTGGTCACAAGGCTTGTTGCATCTTGTATTACTTTTTCATTTCCAAGATTCGCGATTGCAGTCATGGGTATACAGCCTCCGATGCAAGTTGCAGAGCATGGGGCTGACTCCCTCGAGGTATTCGTGGCTACGACAATTCTCGGGTCCATTTGCAGTATATATTAAAGTGGCTGTGGATTGGCGATGTGGATCTGGTATTGGACATTACCGCCAGCCCAACACAATGATGTATATTGGATCTACAGGCGTTTCAGTGACACTACGAGAGGCCAATCGCATGTCNAAAGTGGCTGTGGATTGGCGATGTGGATCTGGTATTGGACATTACCGCCAGCCCAACACAATGATGTATATTGGATCTACAGGCGTTTCAGTGACACTACGAGAGGCCAATCGCATGTCTGTTCTGCGTAAGTTGGAACCGGGCCAAGAGGCTCAGGCTGAGTTGGCCATACGGTATTGGCATCAGAACTCATGTTTTCAACAGTTTACCTTGATTAAGATTGCGTCTTGCCAGAGCTACCGGGCAGCATGGACGTTGGAGCATCTCCTAATTTCGCAGTGGCAGCCGAAACTGAACTACCCGTACGCTTAAGTGTTTCTGAAGCGGACTGCATTAGGTTTTCGTCCTGCTCGCCAGCAACGTTTTGCATCTTTTTCTCGTTTTGGGCTTCGACTCTGGAGGAAGTTGCGTAAGAGACCCTTTCACAGTGTTCAGCCTTTTGAGTGCGGAGTTCAGAGACGTCAAGCGTGGGAGATTCTGTATGATCTCTCGAGTTTCACACGTGCCAGCTTTGATGCTCTCAAGCTACTTCGAAGGCAACGACTGGTGGATGATGAAGTGCATGCCATTGTTCGCTAGAGTCTGTGTCTTGAAGAACCGTTGAAGACGAAAGTTCGCAATTTGCTCAAGAAAGTTGTGAAATTCCGCAAGATGACATGGCCAGCTCAGGCATGTTTGTCGATTCCTTTTATATCTCATGCGTCTTTTTCAGCTTCAGTGGATCGGTGGCTTAAGACCCTAGTGCTGCATTTCCGGCCTCTCCTTGTGCCACTTCACTTGCCGAGTGCCCGAGTTCGTGAAACAACGCTCCAATCATGCAAGGATCTTTTGCACGACGTTCCAATTTGGGACAGATTTCTGCTGGAGCATGGTCAGACGAAGCTTCCATGCAAGTGTTCTAGTTTACAACTTCCTGATGAGTGCTTTGTTGACGGACACTTAGCAGCTGGAATTGAGCTTGGGAGACCTGCACTCTGATTGGTGGTATCTTGGACAAGGCAGCGCTAACTCCACTTTCTTTCCTTCCAAAACCAAGTTCTTCGCAGATGCGTCTCAGCGCTTTGACAAATGGAGACGGATTCATGGGTTCCCCGCATAAGTCTTGCTGCCTTTCAACGTCTTTTTGCAAGAGCAGTGGAGCTTACATGAGCAGTGTGTGAAGCGTGAGTCTCGATTGTGTTGGCAGCGTGTTCAACACTGCAAGAAGGCTCTACAGGATTTGGTTGTTCATCGCGAGGATCATCATCCTAATCATCTGATGGCTTTTTGCCCACAATTCTATTTTGCCAGTGTCAATCGCACATGGGAAGACCCCCTTGTGTTCCAGGAACTCGACACGAATGCTGATGCGCTTAAGCAGTGGGTCTTTCAGCAGATTCCGAAAGCACTGAAGAGCCGGTACCCTTGGGGAGTTGATGCTTCAGGGAGGTTGCCTGTAGGCTTTGTTCTTTTGAAAAGGAAGAAGATGTTTCGCAAGGGACGCACCGTTGTGTCCTATTTGCATGCGCCCCTTCGCAAGCTGCTTGCGGGAGCAGCCTATGCGATTCAATTGATGCTTCGTACATCGTGGCAAGGGTTGGATTTGAGCATTCCAGAGATTTGGAGTCAGATCCATCGGTTTCTTCATGAGATGCCGTCGTCAGTCTTGCTGGGTGAGTTCAATGACGATTTGGTGGGCTTCTTTAACCATGTACCGCGTGAAATGATTGTTTCTGCGCTACAAATGCTGACTCAGGACTATCAGCGTGACACCGGAGTGAGCATGTTTACAATTGACCTTCGAAAAGCCACTGCTTCGGCGCAGCGAGCATTGCCACACAAGCCCAGGGGAGGCAGATCCAGAGGCTGCCTGCCACACACTTGAAGTACAACACCTGGTTTCAATTGTCCAGCTTTCTTTCCGTACTGTTGTGTTCGTGACCAATCATCGATGCTTTCAGCAAATCCGTGGTACTTGCATTGGGAATCAAATTTCCCCTGTCCTGTCCAGTTTGCCTGTTATCTTGAGAGAGCGGGTCTGGAAACAGTCGTTGCAAGCGCAGCTGCTGCAGCAAGGGTTACAGATGCATCACCTTTTCACGTGTCGATATGTGGATAGTCGCTTGGTGCTGTGCGATTCACAAGTGTCCGGTGGAGACGCGATGCGAGAGTTCTTACACACTGGCTGCTATGGATCGTCGAAGGAGCTTGAAGAAGTCATGGATCATTCCTTTCTAGGTGTTACAATCTGTATGAGCAATCGTACTGTGCTGTGTCGACAACCGACATCACCATGGCAGATTCGGCACTACGATGCAGATACGCGCTGCGGGCTTTCATTCTCGGAAAGCTCTCATCTTGAAGTACTCGTGGCCCCCAGAAGCCTGGAAGCAACAGGTCCAAGTGTTGCGACAGATGTATGTAGACAGAGGTTTCACCCGATGCAGCTTCGGTAGCGGCAAATGCTGGAGTAGGTTGCAGACTTTACAGTGCTCTACTTTCGAGTGTCGTTTTTGATGCTAAGTCTTGCACTTGTGACCTGGGTTGTGGTGCTCCTGCTTGACCGTGTGCAAGTCATACGTGCCTTTGCTCAACAACAATGGTGTCTGTTTGCTGGGCCTTCATGATCAAGCTTCCTTTTTCGCAGCGTTTTCGCAATGAAATGCACAGCTGCTCAAGCGAGTTTGACTACGCTGCCACAAAGGATGAGGGTGACTGTGGTCGTCCCACCAGACAGAGTCACAGGAGATCAAACGATGAACTTTCACTTGGAATGCGTTCCTCATATACCATTGACATGGTCAAGAGGGCATTGACGCACCAGATTTATCTGGTGTCAGGAAAAGCACCCAAGATATCGTCGGTCCAACTTCGACAAGAATGGCATCATGTTGCTTTCACCCAACCTATCACATGCCTGACAACGCTTTCACCTGTCCAGTTTGTGCGTACATCGCCGGATGCTTGATTGGAGACCAGTGCTTTTGCGGAAGCAGGTAACGGCACTTGTGATGGGCCCATCCGAAAACCGAAGTTTCCGGTTCAGTATGTCCCATATTTGCCACAGCAGTTCGAGAAACTGCGAGGTCGACGCTTGCGAAACTCGCCAACGTGTGTCGGCCATCATCTGACTGTCCATGGCATTCGTAACTGCACACACTACCAAAAGTTAGTCGTCTTGTACCATCAGCGGCTGAGCAACAGGTAGACACAACCACTGATTGCAAGCCTCACGCCACTCACACAATCATCAGTCTCAGGCATACACTGGTTGGACAGGTGCGCCAACTGGCTTGTTCTTTTCAATACTGCCCACCTGCAACTGCTCAATGAAGCCTGCAAACCCGAACCTTGATCTCAGAGATCAAACCCGCGCTCTTCGAAACCGGTCCTCCCATGATCGATGTATCCAGTGTGTCGTGAGACATCTGCGCTGCGACAAGGCCAGTAATCTGTGGGGATTGGGTAAGCAGTAGCCTTTCAATATTCACATATCTCCAAGCTGTGCAAACGCTTGCGAGCTCAGTCAACATCGGCATTGCAGGAGAAAGGTACGTGAGAGGGACGAAAACACTTGTACTCTGAATGAACATCGGATGTATGGCGTACTGGAACGACTGAATCTTTGGTCCAAGAGCAGAGAAGACTGCATGAAGTCTTTCAGTCATTGAGCGTGCACCGGCATCGTACCGTCTCTGAGCTCTAACAGCTCGCTGCAACATCGAAGCAAGCTCCAACACTTCAGTTTCTGCAGCTCCATCCCGCTCAGGGGATTCCGGCAGTAGATTCACGTAAAAGAAAACACATGATGTTGAGATGCGATGAACTTCAAGAAGCAGTCAGAAACCACATGAGGCTCCCACATGGCAAGCAGAACGCGTATGTTACACTACCGGCTTCAAGAAAGGCTGCGATAAAATCCTCAACTCTTGCACTGCTTGCAACACAGCTGGCGCAAATCACTCACATGCAGCAAACAGCGGCACGACCTCTTTAGCATCCGACAGAACAACAATACGAAAGTGCGTGAAAGAGACTTGTACAGCATCATTCAAGATCAGATAGCGCATTCTCTGGCTCCCGGTCCCGTGAGCGGGATCTTTCTCGTGTCCGAACCACACCAGCCTCATTAATGGCACTCGGAGGTGGCCTGGCGGGTGGCGGCGTGATGGGCGTGCCCTGAGTATCAAAAAGGCTGGGGTGGGCCGTTCACTGGCTCGACCTGTGCCCGGTGGCGCCAAGTACAAACCTCCCAGACGACATTGCGAGCGACAAGACCACCGGAGGCACATGTTGGAAACCAATTGGCGGCGGCGGGAGAGGTGGTGCTGTGGCAGTCGCAGTGCAGAAAGACGTCGGGCTGCGAACGGGTGGAAACGGCGGAGGCGGAGGGGGCGGTGGCGGCGGCGCTGGTGGTGGATCCCGCGCATGACTGCTGGATCCTCGGGCGCCACTTCTGCGTCTGCCAGGGTCCATAAACAACAGATACCTCTGAACCAGCTCACCGCTGTCCTGATGAACCCGAGCAGCTAACATTCCTCGAAGCTCAGCTGACAAAGCTTCACTGCCAAGTACATGATACATCTCAGTACGCAGGGGACTGCCCAAGCACTCGATGATCTCCTCAAGCTGCTGCCGACGAACAGTGGACATGATGCTACTGTCAAATGGCTGCTCACTCTGCTACTACTGTCAAGGGCTGCGTGCAGGACTGAAATCAAATCAACTTGGCACAACAAGAAAATTCTTGCTCCACGCATTAACATTGACTGACACGCAACAGATTTTCACAGGTACGGGTCATCAAGCACATCACTGGAATAGATGTGAAACCCCGCTCGATTGAGCCGATCTCTAGACTGCTCCGGAAGTCGCCCGGCTTGGCGAATATGATACAACACGATTACTAGCCGGTCACCTGTCCATGAAAGGGTTGCATGTCGAAGTCTTGACTGAAAAGTAATGCACGGCAACGTAAGCTCCACTGCCCGACCTGNGGCTTGGCGAATATGATACAACACGATTACTAGCCGGTCACCTGTCCATGAAAGGGTTGCATGTCGAAGTCTTGACTGAAAAGTAATGCACGGCAACGTAAGCTCCACTGCCCGACCTGGCACCCCTTCAATAAAAACAGACCCTGCAGAACCCTCAACCCACGACTGTCCACCTGTAAACATTGAAGCAGGAATGACAGCACTGGGCAGAATCGAATGGTTGTTAGAATCGCGGTGTACAGCAGATTGGCAATTCAAGTTGACCGCAATCGATGAAAACCAGAAGTCAGGCGCCTGCTGCCGCGCAATACTGCAAACCAGACGTGTAACCCACGGATACATCTGAAAATTCGACATAATCGCTGCTGTACCACCACGCACACATGCTCCAGTAATAAATGTTCGAGGTCGTCTGTCTTGGGTGTTGAATATCGGCCGAGTGGATACCGGAGCCGGAAGGTTGCAAACCACGCCCATCAAATCGTCATACGCAATAAAGGCTTGTAGCAATGAGCTATACGCGATACTTTCAGCTCTGCCAGCAGGCTGCGAAATCTCTGCAAAGTCCAGCACTTGCAATCGACCAGATCTCAGATCAAACACTGACTCAGGATACTCACAGGACACATCCAAAACGGTACTGATTTCAGCATGTGTGGACAAGACTTCCGATGCTCGCGAATGGGACTGGAAATACGAAGAAATCGAGCACATGGTGAATACGTCCTGCAGCTGCAAAGCAAAAACGCACTCGGAGAAAACGCATGTGCAGCGCTCAAGAAGACAACTGGCATGACTGCACACATCAGCACTCTTCACACTGCACTTTTGCATTGACACGATGCTTGCTCAAGACTGCGGCTCAAAGATTGCGATCGGAGCTACAAATTAATGAAACGTCTCGTCAGCTTCTACCACCAGTCTTCGATCGGAACATTCATCAGACAGGCTGACAGCTCTGTGTGTGCCCCAGTATCAGCAATAAACTGACTCCACGTGGGCACTCTAACCTCCAACGATGGCCGAACGCAAACGAGATAAAACTTGTCCACTGCTGCACTGGATTCTCAAATGGCCCAGCATTTATCCGAACTGCAGCTTCGCACAAGCTCATGCTCTCTGCACTGCAACGTTTCCCAGTACGTGGACGCTCCCATCATCTTGTAATGGGAGGTGCAGAGACGCCCGGACGCGATCACTCCCGTGCGCTTCTTGCTGTGAGACTGCAACTCAGCCACCTTCTTTGCATTGTGCATTGTCTCTCGGAGCGCCGTCAAAACCGGCTCGACCAAAAAATGCATATGGTGTTTCTTCTGGCTGCGTACCCACAGTTTCAGAACACGTGAGCAACATTCTGCCGGCGGTGAAAAGACCGATTAGCGTAAGATCTGCGCCACAGTAGTACCACCTATAATGAGACGTGCTGGCTGTGGTTGGAGCTGCAGCAGGCCCCGGCATACCCTGGGCATCAAATTCCCAAACAATCCTGTCACCTGCAGCATACACCTTGGCTTTGCTTCGAAAGACTGAGGTGCACGGAAGCTGTGCAGCAACCATTGCTCGGCAGAAAGTCAGAACCACAGAAGGTTGCATCTGCCACAGCCACTGATCTTCCGAGGTGATCACTTCTTGAGGAAGGAAGCTCAAAATGTACTGAAGACAGGCCTGGAGCTCAGACAAGGGAACCTGCTGCCACCTTTGGACTTGATTACGAAACCACGCTGCCCTACCCAATTGCCCAAGGCAGTCTTGATCAGATTGCTCGGTGGCAGATTCCAATGAAAAGAAAGAAGGCTGGCCAACGAATCTTGCTGCAGTAGCGCACACATAGTGTCTTCAGTGAGAAGGGAACTTTCAGCTTGCTGCAAGATTAACTCCGGTGCAGGGTCTCCCGGAATGCTGGCGGTTGTAGAAGAACCTGGCTTGACTCTACTTCGAAGTCACTCCCCCTAGCGCAGTAGGAGACACAAGGCTGGTACCACAAGTCTTCCCAATCTGCGTTGCGCTTTCAGTGGTAGTGGTCGGCGGTGCCGGAGGGGGTGGCAGCGGAGACTGGCGGTCCAGCGGGGACTGCAGGTGTTGGTACTGTTGGGGGGGAGAAAGAACAGGTGAAGAGGCTCACACACCGCACATGCACACATCATGCACTCCTCTCATGGTCACTCAAACACTAACACCACACACCGTCTAAGATGCTCACACACCCTGCTCTGTGGGAGGTCACGCGTACTCGCTTGCTCACACCCACGTACGCCTCCCGCTCCCCCTCCCCCTCCCCCTACGCACTCACTCGCGCACTCGCTCACTCGCTCACTCCTTCATTCATTCACTCCTATAAATTCACTTCTGGACTCTTCACGAATAGATAACCTTCACATGTGGGGTTATCCAGTCCTTTAATTTTCGACTGCAAACATAGTGGTCATTGTGCTTCACAAGTGGTCATATGCATCATCATCATGCAGAAAGCAGTTGTGCGGTCCATACCACGAGTGATGTTCCGCTTCAGCAACATGTCAGTTATCAATTGCTGTCGCTTCTGCAGCTTGAGCCAAAGTAGCAGCCGTCAGTGCATTTCATGTCCTGTATGTGGCAGCATGTCTATTGGCTGTAAGCTTGTAGGTACAGCAGAGTTCTTCAGTCGTTGTTCTTGTGGGGACAGTTTGCGAAGGATTAAAGCTGATGCTGAAGCTTTGATGCACTCCTAGAGGCCTAGAGTTCTGTAGTTGGTCTGCGCAGGTCTGTGAATGTTCTTAAGCGAGTGGTACCTGTTTTATCCTCTAGCAGCCAGATGCCTCGCAGTGATAGCCGAAGCCGGATTCCCGGGGGGGCCGTGGGCTTCCATATGATCGACCTCCGCTTAGGAGGCGTCGAGCAGCAACCAGTGCAGCAGCAAGTTCCTCGTCTGTGACATCTAGGTATCCAGTGGACGAGAGATTTCCAATTAATCCTCTGAGCAGAGCTGACTGTGAGTCTTCCGTTGCTTCTGAGCTGTCACTTGGACCTCCTATTGAATGGATTGGACCTGAGTCTGCAGCGCAGTTCACACAGATGCTTGGAGCGACTGGCAGTCAAGTCAAGTGGATGAATGTTCAGCCGAGTGGCTTTGCAGCTGTCCCCTCCCCGCCTTTGACATCGGGACAGGCTGTTGCAGCCCCTCTTGCTCCCAATGCGCCTTCCGGCGGACATCCTGCTCCGTCTCCTCCCCCTCCCCCTCCCCCTCCTCCTNCTCCTCCTCCTCCTCCGCCGCCTCCTCCTCCTCCCCCTCCCCCCCCTCCCCCCCCTCCTCCTCCTCCTAGCTCCTCCTCCTCCTCCTCCCCGTGTGTGGTTTGTGAGTGACCATGAGGATGAGTCCATGGCTTCCAATGTAGCCTCCGGTATAACAAGATGCGCAAGACAGCTCAAGACATGCCATCGCCATCGCAGAAGCAACCTCAGCTCAGTCCTACGTGACAAGATTGCATAGAACAGACGGCAAATTTTTCGGCGGCGAGGCAGAGATCCGCACATCGACAGAGAGAGTTTCAGCTGCAGCGCTTCTCAATCCGAGTCGCGCGCAGCTGACTCCCGCGGCACATCGACAGAGAGAGTTCCAGCCGCAGCGCTTCTCAATCCGAGTTGCGCGCGAGCTGAATTACTGCTACTCCATGTTTGCTTTGTGCAGCGGTAGCCGAGCCTGCGTTGTCCTGCTAAGGACTTTAAGGTAAACCGTGTAATGGCATTCCTGGCGCAAACTCTGGGTCCATAATGTCTTGGATTCTGCGCAACAGCTGCACGATCCGCTCATGCTCCTGGCTCCAATCTTGCATGGTACGCATGACGTCACGGAGCTGATGTTGCATTCGAGCTTGATCCATCAGCATGTTGTTGAGCTGACCTTGAAATGTATGGACAAGGACCTCATAATTCACTGGCCTAGGGTGTGCATTTCCATTCGTGCCGATGTTCTCCTCAGCCACATCTCCGCCAGCACCCTGTTGCGGTGGGTCGACCATGACATCTGGACCTTCCACTGTGGACGTAGGTGTATCTTCAGGATGGAGCTCCATGGTGCCAGGCAGGGACAAAGTGTGGAATCTAACTCGGCAGTTACTCGCAATGTAGCCCGCGATAGTCGAACAAGATGCACAAGAAAACTCAAGACGTGCCATCGCGATCGCAGAAGCAACTTCAGCTCAGTCCTACGTGAGAAGACTGCATGGAACAAACGTTAATTTTGCGGCGGCAAGGCAAAGATTCGCACATCGACGGAGAGAGTTTCAGCTGCGGCGCTTCTCAATTCGAGTCGCGCGAGAACCGCATTAGTGCTACTCCATGTTTGCTTTGTGCAGCGGTAGCCGAGCCTACGTTGTTCTGTTAAAAAGATTCTAAGGTACACGGAAAGCGTGTAACGGCATTCCTGGTGCAAACTCCTGGTCCATAATTGCTTGGGGCCTGTGCATCAGTCGCACATAGTCGCACAATCCGATCATGCTCTTGCTTCCAATCTCGCATGACACGCATCAACTCAGTCACGCCCGCCCGGTCAGACCTGCGAGTAGAAGGAGTCCAGACGACGATGGCCGGCCGTCGTCGGCTGGACTCCATTTAATCGAGCGTGCAACTTGCGCACTCGATTAGGAGTCCAACCGACGACGGCAGAAACCTGCTGGACAATCAACAACTGCATCGTATTGCAAAGCGCACCGTCACGATATGCTGGCAAAGCTCCCAACTGGGTCAAAAGGAGTCAAGACGACGATGGCCGGCCCCAACTGGGTCAAAAGGAGTCAAGACGACGCCGGCCGTCGTCGGCTGGACTCCATCTATTCGAGTGTGCAACTTGCACACTCGAATAGGAGTCCAACCGACGACGGCAGAAACCTGCTGGAGAATCAACAACTGCATCGTATTGCAAAGCGCACCGTCACCATTACTGGCAAATCTCCCAACTGGATCAAAATTCGCACTCTGCCTTGAGGGTGGGCATCGGTGCATCTTCAGGATAGGGCTCCATGGCGGCAGGCAGGCACAAAGTATGGAATCCAACTCGGCGGTTACTTGCAATGTAGCCTGCGGTAGAACAAGATGCACAAGAAAACCCAAGACATGCCATCGCTATCGCAGAAGCAACCTCAGCTCAGTCCTACGTGACAAGACTGCATGGAACAGACGTGAATTTTGCGGCGGCAAGGCAAAGATTCGCACATCGACGGAGAAAGTCAGCTGCGGCACTTCTCAATTCGAGGTAAGGCTGATGAGGTTGACAAATGAAAAGCTGCATAACCGAGGTTGCACAGGACCGATGCATAAGCATGACAAACCAATCCCTGCAATTCCGTGTTCGTGTACTATCGTGTACTCTCACATGTTATAGGGTAGGGTAGGGAGTGGCGTAGGCTAGGCTAGGGTAGGGCAGGGAAGGTTTAGGGTTGACCAGGCTCAGTGTGAAGGACAGGAGTGTGAGGGGCAAAGCACAGCACAGCTACGGCAAGCTCAAAAGCGTCAGCGAGATTTGCACTTGTTGCGATGGAACTTTAGCTAGACGACTGTTGCCAGCCAGACTTCGTCTCTGTGCGGCCAGACCACTGCGGCTCTTCATTTCAGATTGCACGCTTGAGACCTACCCACACCAGATCCGACTGTGGCATATCAACATCCAGGGCTTAGTCACTCAGTCACGCACCTCGCCGCTCGCGGCGTCCCTGATCTTCGGCACGTGTCCCGGGTGCATGACGTAGCCGAGGCGCTCGGAATCTTGTGCTGATTCGATGCGGAAGAGCAGAATCTTGATCCGAGTCCTGTCCCTCCAAGACAGGTTGGCCAGCGCACTCTGCAGGCTGGCATCGGTGTTCCCGACGAAAGCCGCCAGAGAACTCATCGCACTCCTCGAGTCCGGCCGGGGAGCGGTCGTACTCGGCCAGCTCGTCTCGGACTCGTCTCCTGACGACATGGCGATCCCGCGATAAGTATTACTAAAAAAGCTTCTGAGCCGGGAGCCAGCGCCAGATTCACGGACTTTTGACTGCTAGTGCCAAAGCAGAACAAGACCACAACAAGCAGAAGTGCGTCGGCGAGTTTTGCGATGTTTGCGATGGAACTTCAGCAAGACTGTTGCCAGCCAGACCTTGCCTCTTGCCGGCCAGAGCTTCGCAGCTCTCCATTTCGGATTGTACGCTTGAGACTTACGGGCCGCCAAAGAAAAGGAAAGATTGAAACTCGACCTCAATAATTACAACTTTACAAACTGCTCATGCAGGATCATGATGACCAAGGACGACGTCGGTGCTTGCTCTGCCTTCCCTAAGCAGCCTCGGAAGCCACGCCTTGACGATCATCCCATGGACATTCCAGCTAGCAGCCAAGAGTTCTCCACGCTCCGACGCATTCAGAAACAGCCACAATGTCGGAAAGGTTTCCTCTAAGATTTCGTCCAGAGGATGCCACTCATCGTCATCGACGATAGCAAAGTCCGAGACCGAGGCCACAGTGCGTGCAGACTCGCTCCACGCCATCTGCCGGCTCTCATAGGCTTACTACAAGAGAGACATGATGCAAAACAGCTGCACATGAGCTGTAGCGGGCTGCAGCAAACACAATTGCAGCAGCAACACTCGAGAGCACAACGACAGAGAGTGAGAGAGAGAGAGAGAGTCAAATCTGCAAGCTTTGCGATGTGCATTCAAAGTCAACGCAGCAGCTCACTGCGAATGGCTCCACTGCGCTTCTCAATTCGAGTCGCGCAGTTCCACCGCGCTTCTCAATCCGAGTTGCGCAGCCTATCACGGCTTACGCCGCTACCCTACCGTGGGTGGCAAGAGAGCAACCATCAGTGGCCTGCCACACGGAGGTGCCTGGAACCCCAGCTCTGAAAGTCTGTCGCGCAAACCTGTCGAGAAACTGTCTGATCCCTTGACCGAATACGCCGCCAAGACGATTCGGCTGAACGCAGTCCACGGAAGGGTTGCGTGCCACAAGGAATCAGCTCTAAAAATCAGCCCTTGTCCTCGCAAGTCGTACGAGTGGCCTGGTTGGAGGTCCTCGAGCTGCGGTATGTCCTGGAAGATGACGCCGTCCTCTGACTCCACCCACAGGTGTCCATCATCACTCAGCGAAATCTGCGTCGCGAAGGTCCCCGTCGGCAAATTGCGTTGATCCCGGTGTGGTGGTGACATAACATCGACCAAGATTTCGAGTGACGTCCACACATGCTCCGGGTGACATCTGCGCACAAAGGTGTTGAGCAGCTTGGTGACATTGGGATGGGTGAGGGTATCCTTCAGCATGCCAGGCACGACCCTATGGAAAGCGCCGACGCGGAAACATTGTCCAGATGATGTTTCCTGAGTGTCATCCGACTTGGACCAGCGTCGGTTCGGTTCGAAGCGGAGATGCTGCGCAACCTGCCGGATGGACGTCCAAATCGAAGTGTCATCCGCGGCTAGGAAGTCGTGCGCAATTTGTTATTTGTAGAGCAGGGGGGGCAACCCGGTGAGCATAGCTGGTTGCCCAACGAAGAGGGCTATGCCACGGCTGATACTGGGTCTGATCAACCCAGCGTACCTGCAAGTATTTTCTGCAAGTGGAATGGTACAATGGAGTTAGGATTACAAGGCATGTAATCAGGCAACAGGACGTTTTCTCGGAATGGAGACCTGCACATGTGTGTGTGTGTGTGTGGGTGGGTGTGTGTGTGTGAGTGTGCGTGTGTGTGCCGTGTGTGCCTGTCTCTGTTTGTGTGTGTGTGTGTGTTGGTGTGTTGGCGTGAGTGTGGGTGGGTGGGTGGACAGGTGTCCTCGCGTGTGCGCTGGGCAAGTGCAAGTAGATCGGGAACTTCTGTTTCACCTCCGAGTGTTGCTTTGTGCAAGCGCAGGTGTTTCACTTCTGAGTGGACATTTGGCCAGTGAGCATGTCTTTTGCATGGCTTGCGCGTGCGCGGGCGTGTGCATGTGTGTGTGCTACGTGCTATGACACACGACCACTAACTCTACACAGCCTGACGGGCAGCCGTAGAGTTTACAAGCGGCTCAGGAAGGCTTACCTGATCGGCCAATTCGCTCTTAAACCCTCCGCAACCTAAGTCCCAACAGCACCAACAACTAGGCATTCCTTGTCGCCCGTCCAGTCTTTCTGATAGTTAGTGCTGTCTGCTGTGCCACTGGACTAGTGCTATCCTGGCAACCCCTCAGTACTCTACCGACCGAACAACAAGCGGGGGTTTGTAACAGTGGAAAGCCATTGATGCCGCTACTTCGCAGACCAATGAACATCTGCTCCCAAATTCTCGTGGGTGACAGATAAAACAAACAGTTCTTAACGCCGTTGAACTTTGGAACGCTGACCCTGTCCACAAAGCTGCCTGGCTCAACGTGGAGCTGTCATCATGCCGCAGGGCAGGGCAAAGAATCACGAAGAGTTCGCACTTGGCCTTGCTTCGATTTAGTTGGAGGTCTAAGGCTGCAGGCTTGCGGATCCTGATTCAGGCAACACCTGGAACTGGAGAGTCCCGTCTAAGCGGGGTTCACGAGCGTACTTGAATCCAAAGCGTTTTCCAGGTGTAGGAAGCAGTAGCAGAGCCCGAAACTGAACACTGTGCCACTTTGAATGCTCAGTCGCGATGTAAGAAGGAATGCTGTAGATGGCGCGCTGCCGGCTGTGAGCTGCAGGTCCAGATGCATCTTGTGGGCAGCAGAAATAATCATACCTGTGCCGACCTACCCGGGCTCGCCCTCGAACCCACGTACCCAAACAGACAAACAGACCGGCAAACATGCACAGATGCATGTAACGCACACAGAGAGAGACAGCCAAACAAACGAACAGGCAAACGCAACCATGCAATTTAGCCTTGCCACCAAAAGTTGCTCAGCCCTTGCCGGGGGTTCCGATCCAAGTTGCCAAATGAAGAGTTCCTGGGACTTGAACTCAGTAGAAGTAGGACAAGCCCATCTGCCATGAATGATCTCGGTCCTTGGCTGTCTCTGCTAGCAACAGAAAAGATTTGCTTGTTGCACGGTCTCTACAGGGTGCCCGCAATGAGATGTGGATGGAACTAGTCTTGGCCCTGCACATTAGTCTTCTCACAGCCCCAAGTTTCCACAACCATGATCCGCGGTTATGCGTCGTGACTGCTGTTTGATGTATCCATCACGGAACTCATTGCAGGCTGAGCAGCACAATGGGCAGTGACACCTGGCTGATACCAGAAAGGATGTTTGACAGCGCTGCCTGCAGCACCTTCAGCTGGTGGCCACAGGGATCTGGATGCTTGCTACCGAGCCTTGGCTGCGAAATGTTGAGCTCCGCCAGAGCAGAATCAGCACCCTTCATGTTTCCTCTCTGTACGTCCTAAGGTCTCTCACGACTCATACGTCTTCAGGGTGTTTGCATGCAAAGCCCAGTGCATAAAGTAGGCAAGGCAAAACTATGGGAGCTGTGTTTGTGCTGACATTGAACAATGAAGAAGCTTGTCCATCGACCTCCCCCGGTTGCCTACATGATGCCAACATGTGCCAATTTGGAAGTAGCAGCCACTGGTGGGAAATAAACATGGCTCTTCCCATATGCTCCTCAAACTGTGTGAGCTCGTTGTCCGCCAACATCTCCTCATGTGTCCGTATTGTATTCATTTGCAAGAGAATCTCCAAAGGAACCGTGTACCTCAGTTGCAGCTGCTTTCTCAACGGATATGTCGCGAAGGATTCGCTCTCAGCAGTCTACGCCTCTATCTGACGACAGCATAGGTCAGCCAACACGGACCTGCACAGTGAACGTACATTGCCCTACGACTTATTCTGGGTCTAAAGCGAAGAGGGGATGCGGAATGTTCGAGATTCCAAAACATTCAGCCTACTTACGAGTACCAGGAAAGGACAGTCGTATGTATATATGTATGTACAACTTTCGATACGAATATCATATATATATATATACACACATACATACACATGTAACGGTATGATGAAGGACTAGAAACAACGAAAAACTATTTCTCGCTGCAAGGTTGATGCATGGGGAAAATGTAGTCGAGGCTGCCCAATCGCCGGTACTCACTCGACTTGTCCCTTAAGTGATCAAGAGTCCGAAAATGCAAGTAACTGCAATGCTGCTTTACTACTCGTGCTACTCTTACTACCACCCCCACTGTGACCACCAGTGACCACCACTACCACGACGAAAGGACTACTCCAACTACTCCTAGTTGTACTCCTACTCCTACTCCTAGCCCTAGTCCTACCCCTACTCCCCACTCCCACCCCCACTTCGACTTCCACTCCCACTCCCACTGCCACTCCGACTCCGACTCCTACTCCTACTACCACTACTACTACCACTACCACTACTACCACTACCACTACTACCACTACCACTACTACTACTACTACTACTACTCCTGCTGCTGCTGCGACTACTGCTACTACTATTACTACTACTACTACTACTTCTTCTACTACTACTTCTACCTCTACTTCTACCACCACCACTACCACCACACCACCACCACCACCACCACCACCACCAGCAGCAGCAGCAGCAGCAGCACCACCACCACCACCACCATCTACAACAACTTGTACTACTACGACAACGAGGAGGACGACTACTACTACGACGACGACCACCACAACCACCAGTGTACCTGTAGTAGCGTGCTGGTACTGCTGGTGTACTAGATTGTACTAGTGCTAGTGTACCAGTACGACTTCCCCGACACTGCTGCTGCTGCTGCTGCGGCTGCCACTGCCACTGCCACTGTCACTGCCACTGCCACTGCCACTACGACGACTACTACTACTACTATTACTACTACTACTACACCACCACTACTACTACTACTACGACGGAGGAGTCCCTCCGATTGGAAGCACAAGTCAAAAGGAGCACTAGTAGTCACATCAACCGGAGTCCAGTTTTCGCAAAGCATCTTTTCCATGGCGTGCACCATGGCTTAGGTCGCCTGGTAGTACTGCCCCTCTCTCTTGAAAGCATGCAGAGGCGCCTTGAGCCAGATTTTGCGGCTGAGCGCTTGGTGCATCTTTGGGGTTTCAGGGTTTCGGGCCGGGTCTCTTGACCTCGAAAATATGCAGTCGATCAGAGCAGCAGCTTCCAAGTACCAAACGGTCCACCGGTACACCCTTAATTACACTGGATGTTTACTGACAGGACCATGGCGAGCCGCCTGGCATCAGGCTGCCGCAGGCAAAACAGGATCCGACCGTCGGCCGGTAAACAAACAAGACCCTGCTCCTGGAACACTGTGACTGTGCAGGGCATGAAGTCACTTCAGACTACAGAAGCTTTGTCGTTAGGCGCAGATCCGAGACTCAGAAGCAAAGATTCACGACACTCTGGCAAGTAGCTTGTGCGACATGGGCCATATGGTTCCGTCACGGCAAAGTTGTTTTCTATTGTGGCAACGGCTTCCAACGGTTTCCTCAACCGATTGTGCAATCAAATGCTTGTGTGCAGAAACGCATCATGAACCATGAATGTCCATGAATCCTAAACAGAACCCGCCGTCTCCCCATGAAGCATCCTCATCTCTTCTCCCGGAGTTCGTGCATCGGCCTTTGTCCACGCTGTCGGAGGCGGAGCACTGATCGTGCCCCTGCTCTCATCGGCCTGGCAAAATGACGTTGCTGGGGCATGGACTCGGTGCACGAAGCTTTTCGATCGTCGGGCTAGGTTTAAGTGAGCCTTACTGTATGAGCATGAGGGTTCTAGCGCAAGAAACAGTTAGAATTTTATACCTCCGATACAATCCGCCCGCCCGGCCCTCATGCATGTCACAGCCTCCGCATGCACGCTCCAGGCATGCACGAAGCGACGGATAGAGACGAAGCCCCCAGCATCCACCTCCGACGTCAGACGTATGTTGTCCAGTCTTGCCCAGATGCAGAATCCTTCCATAGACACAGACAAGGTTGTAAACACCACTTCCTTTGCGAAGTCTTTCAGGTTCGCAGCCGTGCTCAGCGGTAAGAAACATAGATAATCAGTAATTAACGGTGGCCATCTGTCAGCCTCTGCGAAGTGCGAACTAGTGCCACTCGGCGTCAAGATTTGCGTGCTTCCTGGTATTGGTCTTCGCTATCATAATTTCTGTTCCTTGGTCTTGAGTCGCACGCCCCGTAGAAAGTCCGAGTCGCACAACGTCGCTTTTGGGTGAGCCCGGTTGTCAGCACACGGTCAGGAAATCAAATCAGCAGACGCAAAGCGAGAAGAAACAGGACAAAGAGTTTTCATGATTCTTTTGTCTCGAGTGCCCGTGACTCCACGAAACAGAACTCAGAAGGGGCGGGCTTAGGCGTAGGCCCTGCTGAAACCGAATCCGACAACTCAGAGCCATATGAACTGGTCAGAGACGACCTACGTTACTTCATGAAGCGTTAAAGAGCCCCTCTGCCCCCTGCCCCGCTTCCCAACCCCAACTTTCGATGCTGAGAGCCCAACGCGAGGACGAAGGAAACAAACACAAACGCAGAGCAGCACCTGAGCTCCGTGGCTTGCGAGCTTCCGGATTGTAGGGTGCCCTGGAGCTTGCATGTAAGCAGGCTCCAAGCCTGGACCGGAAACATCTGTTGTGGCGCGGGGCATCGGGGAAATACATCCCCAATTGCAAAAGACGGAGGCTTGGAGCTGAGGGAGAACCGTTGCAACCAAGAAAATCTCAATGCCGATGAGCTGTGATGCACCATAGCGGGGCTGTGATGCACATTGAGTCAGTATTTGTTCAGGCCACAATATGTAGAGAGCAAGTAATGTGATCTGCAGGAACCACATGGTATGGAAATAACATGCTCATCAGCTAACATCGCGCATTCACCGCACTTGAGAAAAGCAGGGCGCAGCAGGCAGTGTGAGGCGCCGCTGCGAAAATTGTCGTGTGGAACCTCCTCGGAAAGCATCGGAATTCATTCGGCATCAAGGGCTTCCAGCTTCAGGGCTTTAAGGCTTTTCGAGTTAGGGTTGCCCAAGCCCAGGCTTTCACAGTTTGAATCTCTTCCGCTCTGTCGCAAGTGGTGCATCGGGCAGTCGAGTAGCGTTATTTTCAATGACTCAAACGCTCCACACACTGTGAATGAGGGCAAGTCGAGAACTCGGCAAGGCCAGGAAGGGGTGGGCAAAGTGCAAGCTGCAGCTGGTATTGAGGTGTAGGGAATGAACTAGTCAGATTTACAACTGCATAGTAATCACAAGCAGTAAACATACAGTGCTGTCTAGAAGATTGAGGATCTTCCGAAGCTTTCAGCCCTAGCTCCGGCTTGGAGGTTTCGGTCCTCCCCAGCGCAGCCACCAAGCAGGGCGTCGGGGCGACCTTCAGGTCGGGTGGTAGGGTCGTCGTAAGACGAAGCGCAGTGTCTTTGAATAATATCTGTTCGAACCGGAAAATGAGCTTTGGTCTAAACAAGGGAAACGACACTTGCATTGCGCTGTGTGACACCAAGGTCGAGACGGGTTGGAGCCGTCGCAGGACACTTGGCATAACGTCTGGAGGTGGTTGTGGTCTCATTGTGCTTTCGCCACGCAACCCCCCCCCTGAGATGTAACCTGGGCGTGTATCCCCTCGCTAGGCGTACAGGAACACAGGCACACAGGAGTCTTTTTTACTACAGGCGCACAGCTGTAGATCGTAGTCTGCTAGAACCTTGGGCATGGATACATGCAAGTGATATGTGAAACAGTCAGGCACCTGGATGTGTAACATCAGTGTTTCAACCAGGCACAAATTTAAAACACGTAGAACTGCATGGCCGTGAAGTCGGCATTCTACTTGCCTGTTATTTCCCAAGCGAATTAAGAGCGGAGTGATTGAACTACATCTGCAATTTGTGAGTGTCTGTACATCTCGGCCTGGAGACAGCTCGTACGAAAAAGCAGAACACGCACACGAAACGCAAACCGATCTTCATTCAAAGCTTTTGCTTGAAAGTTGCACTGTGGCGGGAAAGCGCGACTGCGGGCATGGGGCTTGGGGAGGGCCGGGTATGCGCGGGTATGCGCGAGTATGCGCGGGTATGCGCGGGTATGCGCGGGTATGCGCGGGTATGCCCGGGTATGCGC
>BGNK01007030.1:314-17272 GCA_003297005.1 Symbiodinium sp. clade A Y106
TGTAAGAGGACAGTCCCTTAAGCTTCGCAGAAGGGGAGCCGTTGCGAGCCTCTAGCGTTAGTGCCCCGAGCCCTGTTTGCACAGCTAAGCAGCCTGCTGTGATCCGTGGCGAGCTACAATAACAACAACCACAGCAACAACAACAACAGCAACGGCAAGAAGAAACAGCAGCAGCAACAACAGGAGCCACTGCAACAGCAGCAACACCAGCAACAACAGCAACAACAGCAGCCACCACAGCAGCCAGCAACAGCAGCAACAGCAGCAACAGCAGCAACAGCAGCAGCAGCAGCAACATCAGCAACCACAGCAGCAGCAGGCACAGCAACAACAGCAACAACAGCAACAACGGCAGCAACAGCAGCAACAGCAGCAGCAGCAGCAGCAACAGCAACAGCAGCAACATCAGCAACATCAGCAGCAGCAGCAACATCAGCAACAGCAGCAACAACAGCAGCAGCAGCAGCAACAGCAACAGCAGCAACAGCAGCAACAGCAGCAACATCAGCAGCAGCGGCAGCAGCAGCAGCAGCAACAGCAACAGCACCAGCGACTGCAACACCAACAGCAGCAATAATAACAACAACGACTACTAGTAGTAGTAGTAGTAGTACTACTACTACTATTGCTAGTACTGCTACTACTACTACTACTACTACTACTACTACTACTACGACTACTGCTACCACTGCCACTGCCACTGCCACTGCCACGGCCACGGCCACCGCCACCGCCACCGCCACTGCCACTGCCACTGCTACTGCTACTGTGCTGCTGCTGCTGCTACTGCTATCCACTGCCACGAGGGCTACGACTACGACCACAACACGCTACGACCACTACGACTACTACGACTCCTCGTGCCGCTTGTGCTACACCGACGACGACTTCCGCTGCGGGTACTGCTACTGCTACTGCCACTGCGGCTGATACTACACCGTGGTTGATGTAATGAACTTCACCGAACACCAAGTCGGCGGGGCTTTCGGTACACTGCTGCAAAACCGTATCTTGCATCGCGCGACACCTTGACCAGGTTGGATGCCTCATCATGGATGGAGCTGGTGGCAAAGCATTCTGTGCCGGGGGGGATGTACAGATGATCCGGGAGGAGAGGTGTGCGTCCCAATGAATCTCACTGTGGGAGAGATCCCTCATCTCACTTCACGGGTCAGAAGTACGATCCAATATTATGGAGCTGTGTTTCGAACCTTTATGGCGGCCCCGTCAACCAGGAGGGTCTGGCTGGTGGCTCGCTCCCTGCCGACTTCTTCTTCGAGGAGCAGCTCGCTGGCGAAAGTTCACTGCTTGCAAGGCTGTACCTGCTGTGGCAGCTTGGAGGTACGGGATCGTTTTCCGGCTGGCGACTCTCCTTGGACAGGCAGAGGGTAACAGGTAACAGTTCACGCCCAGCATGCACCTGTGTAACTTCGCACTCTCGTCGCAGGCTGTGTCCAGGTGAGCCTCTTCGATGGCATCACGATGGGTGGTGGTGTAGGGTTATCCACGCATGGCCCTTTTCGCATCGTCACGGAGAAGACGCGGTTCGCCGGAGCCCTATCTCTGTCTGCAAGCCCAAATGTTCAGGATGTGCTTTGCTGGCTTTCCTTGGCTGCACAGAGCCTTCGGAACATTCAGAAGAGAGGTTTTATCAAATCCAAGTCTGAGGCCATGCCCGAGATGGCCATCGGCCTTTTCCCGGATGATACTTGGCGGTTGAATTCAAAACAGCGCAGCTTTTCTGTCTTGCGCGTGAAATTGCAAATTGCTGGAGCTCGGGGTTTGGCTTCTGTGGCAAGGGATCTAGGATTCTCCAGTGGTTGCCGACAAACAAAGTCTTGGAGCGTGTGTGTGTTTGTGCATGTGTTTGTGCATGTGTGTGTGTGTGGGTGGGTGTTTCTGTACATTGTTCGTCAAGACGTCTGATTGGGTATCTTAATCTACCTTGCGCTCAAAGCTCGTCTTCGATTTTCTGTGTCCGAACTTTTCTCTTTGCATTGAACCATGGTCGACTACGTTGAGTGGGATGCTTCCCGATCCAGACGTCAGTGAAAGCTCAACAGTCGGCGACAGCT
Organism: Symbiodinium sp. clade A Y106; assembly: GCA_003297005.1. Classification (NCBI taxonomy): domain Eukaryota; class Dinophyceae; order Suessiales; family Symbiodiniaceae; genus Symbiodinium; species Symbiodinium sp. clade A. The sequence goes on from BGNK01007030.1 coordinate 2,390, forward strand.
CAGTGCGAGTCCTCCAAGCCCTGGGAATTCCAAGTCACATCGCGGCTCCTCGTCTTTGGCACGCCTTCGCCAGGCCTCAGAGTCGATTAAACGGCTTTGACATAGGCATCGAAACGAAGTCCCGAAGCAGCATGAAGCAGCTTCTCAGCGGGCCTTCAGTGGCCTTCAGGTTGGTGCGACTCAGATCTTGAGCCGCCTCAAAGCGGGGCCTGCTGTTGGCCGTCCCTCGTCCGCGCTGGTAAAAACCCTAAGAACCCAAGCAATTTCCTGAGGCAGGACAGTGTGGATTGCAACGGTACAGAGCATCCTTCCAGTCAATCCGAGCAAGCTTGGGGACAGAGCCGACCTGGGGCAACAGCCCCTTAAAAACACTGCGCGCCTCGCACCCTGTATTGCTCGTCTATATATGTCATGTCTCGTCGCATTACAATGCCATTCTGCAGCATCTACACCGCTACACCGCAGCAACAGTTCCTTGTGAGCTGCACTCGACCATACTGTTCCCTCAGTCTAGATGCTCACGATGCATTTGGATGCAGTACTCTACGTTCGCCCAGTTTTTCTGGGCATCACTGGCACCAACATCTCCGCCTGGGACTGCCTTGAAGCCGGAGTTGGCACCTCAGTTGGGATGGGGGGTAGACCCTCAGGACGTCTGGGTGGGGCCGAAAACATTCATCAGATGAGTGTCTTGCATGCATCCTACCTGCGCTGAAGATTCTAGTCGCCACAAACCGAACTTGTGCCAGAACAGCGGCTTTGCCTGGGACCAGGTTGCAACACACTACGTTCCGTCGGCTCGAGCCGAAGCCGCACTTGAAAATTTTGTAAATGGAGGTAGGCCCTTAGGCCTGAGACTCGATTTGGACCTGGACAAGGCCTGCCTGAGCTCCGAGAAAAACTGCTCTCCAGGCTCTTGGCACGTTCTCGTGGATGTTTTTGCTTGAGTGTCACAACACCCCCTGGCACCGCGGGTTCAAGTTCAACCTGGCAAGCAGGTTCCGAGCTGGCCTTGTGGGAGCGGCTGCCATGAAACTCTGTGAGGACGTGGCAGTGAAACAAGCTTCGGCTGCCATCTGTCTTTCACGCTTGTGACATGCGCGCATGGTGATGCACATTGTGTGTAGACGTCTACAAATGCAGTGCAACAACAAACTAGCAACGCAAACAACGGCACACATGTACACCTACACAAATACATGGGTAAAGGTCGGTACTTATGTGTGCGCTTGTGTGGCTGTATGTATGCATTTGCGTATGTTGGTAGGTATGCAGGTAGGTATGTATGCATGTATGTCTGTAGGGCAGGCAGGCCGGCACATGTGTGTATGTGTTACAAGTAAGTATGTAAGCATGTCTGAATGTAGGTACGTAGAAACGTAAGTTGGTAAGTACGTAGGTACGTAGGTAGGTATGTGTATATGTATGTACGTACATAGGTCGGTAGGTAGGTAGATAGGCAGTATGTAGTATGGATGTACGTGTGTGTGTGTGTGTGTGTGCACATGGATATGTAAAAATGCACATGCACACCCGCATAGACAGGCACAAAAACTGACACAGACACAGGCATCTGCTCTCTCTTGCCCCTTCAAGGAGATCATCGCGGAAACAAGCAGCGGTTCATCAGCACGATCCGAGAATCCGGTACTTTCTGCCGAGAATCTTTCTGTGATCAACAGGCCCGGCAGGGGCGGGAGGGAGGCTTTCTGCCGGTAAGATGGACGGCCTAGCTTAGAGTGCACTGCAGGCTGCAAGTAACCATGCTGTAGGATGCGATAATTGGTGCCGCTGTACCACGCAGGTGCTTTAACGCACCCACGGTTGAGGACAGCCAGCCAACTATCTTCCATGTGTCGATGGCAGTCCCTTTTGACGTCTCGCTTGATTTCTTCGGCACATCTTTGGGATGCCGGCCAATTGCAGCTGTGTGACACTGATGGAGGAGATCGTCGTGCGCCTTCGTGCTGAGACTTGTGGCTTTGCAGCCGAAACGCTGCAGAAGATGTTCCGGCCGGAACCTTGGAGAGATTTGAATGTTCGGAGCTGTTGCTGGTCTAAGGGGCAGCTTAGATTCGCGCGCGCGTGTGTGTGTGTGTGCGCAGCTGAGGTCTTGCTCTCCCACATCCTGCAAGGTAACGCTGCAGGCCGTTGAGACGCGGAGCCGACGAACCTCGTAATTGAAGTGGGTCGTGTGTGCAGTGCGCCGTCCTCGAACAACCAGCCTTTTTGCACCGATTCTTCCGGATGATGCTTACTCCTGTTAGTTACGGCAATCGTAAATGAACTAGTATCATTGTGAAAGATCCTAACGGCAGCAAACAACAACACATTTGTCTTGGGACGGTCAGTACTCTATGTATGTATGTATGTATGTATGTATGCATGCATGCATGTATGTATGTATGTATGTATCTATGTATGTATCTATGCATGTATCTATGTACATATCTATTTGATGTACGTAAGTAAGCAAGCAAGTAAGTATGTATGTATGTATGCATGTTTGCTTGTTTGTTTGTTTGTTTGTTTGTTTGTTCATATATGTTGTCATATGTGCAATTGTTGTATTGCAGTATTGTTCTTTCACCGCGGTGGCTACTGATTCTTCTACTGATTCCGCTTTCCTCCTCGTCCTCCTCCTCCCCCCCCTCCTCCTCCTCCTACAGCTATTGCTGCAACAGCAACTGCAACAACTGCGTCTGCTACTGCTACTGCTACTGCTACTGCTGCTGCTGCTGCTACTACTATTACTAGAGTTATTATTATCATCATTATTATTGCTATTACTACTCCTACTCCTGCTCCTACTCCTACTTCTACTCCTATACTGCTACTACTCCTCTTCCCCCTCCTGCTCCTGCTCCTGCTCAAACGCCTACTCATACTCCTGCTCCTTCTCCTTCTACTCCTACTCCTACTCCTGCTCCTGCTCCTGCTCCTGCTCCTGCTCCTGCTGCTGCTGCTGCTACTGCTACTGCTACGGCTGCTGCTGCCGCTGCCGCTGCACCTGCACGTGCCGCTACTACTGCTGCGGCTGCGGCTACTGCTAGTGCTACTGCTACTACGGCCACGGCTACAGTACGGCTACTGCTGCAGCTACTGCTGCTGCTGCTGCTACTGCTGCTACTGCCACTACCAGTACCACTGGCACAGCACGACGACTACCACTGCTACCAGACCACGATTACTTCCACTACACCGAAGATGATCAGCACTGCAATTCAAGTTCTTGCAACTGCTGCGGCTATTGTCATTGTGAGTACCGCTAGTCCCACCGTGTTGTTGGTTTCACTTCTGCTATCGGTTACTATTTCTCTAAGTCTCTGACTGTCGTGCTTGTTCGCCTTGTTTGAAGTCTTCCGCCCGTGAGGCGATGCAGGACCTGCAGCGGACCCCCAGAAGCATCGGCGAGGTGCTCCAGAAACTTGGCACTTGAAGCATTCACTCATTGACTGTTGTTGGTGTTTTGCATAAATTGCATAGGCAGAAAGAAGCGGTTCTGGTGTTAGTGCAAACATGCCCTACAGTCATCCTGGAGTCGGTTGTCGCTCCTCCCTCTGCTTTGCATGTAGCGTGGGTCGCAGCGTGGGCACACTTGAGAAAAAAGGTTGCCGGCGTTGTGAGGTGTGGTTACCGTGTGGTTTGATTCAAAAGTCGATCCGCTGCCCTTCAGTAAGGATCGAATATCGCCTTTCGCAGAGGTTTACAACGCGCCCGCAGCCGTTGTCGGACTTCTTCGCGGCTGGTCGCATTTGTTGACCTGATCCGGAGAGGGCGAGCGTATGTCTGTGTCGGGCCAGAAACTGTCGGGAACCATAGCTCAGCCACCAATTGCTCGGAATACATAAAGGTTTTTTGTGCCAATGTTTTCGATGGAGTAGGCGACAGGAGGGCTGTGGTAGTCTTCCACACGCGTTGGGGCAAGGAAGGCATCCGGGCCGTTCTAGTCGACAAGGACCGAAAGCAGCATCTTGGATGGCAGACTCGTCGAGGGGAAGTCGTCGTTCGGTTTGTGCCACTGATTATTTCAAAGGAAGTGGACGCCTTCCTGGGATTCACTGGACGAGGTTACGGAGGCGAAGGCCAAGTTGCGCTGCCCCTCCCAGCTTGCATGGGTGGAGGACTTCGTAAAACTGTGCATCTCCGAGCAGGTCTCCGAGTTCTTCTCTCCGCTCGATGCTGGCCATTCCCGGGGCGAGCTGCACTTGGAGGACGCCTGACAGTGTGGAAAAAAGACCAAGTGGGAAGCTGTGGCATCATGTGCGATGCGGTGCCAGGACATTTTTGCCTTCAGAACCTTGGCCGCAAGCACTTGCAGCGGCGCCTGGACTTGTCGAATTGGTCACCAGTTTGCTCGACAGCCCTGTGTGTGGCACTAGGTGAATCCAGGCGATCAGCTTTTCCTGAGGTGCACCTAAAGTCCAAGTTGTAGGACACGTTGATCTTGGAGACACAGCAAAAGCTGGATTCCCTATTCGTCTGCGCCGAAGTCCGTGGTCGAAAATGCAGCTGTGCGCTATTTGCATGTATTGGCGCTGGACCCCCTTTTGATCACGTAATGTGAAGGTTCAAGCTGCATCAATCAGGAGACGCCTGCACACTGTGTTGAATACGACCTTCTGTCAAAGTTCCCCACATGCCGCATGTGTATGCAAAAACTGCAGTGGAACCTGCAGTGGTGGTGGTTGAACAGCAATCTTCATGTCAAACCACGGCATGGGCGCAGGACTGCGTGTCCAGAGTCAAGCCTTTAGTCCTCGCAGGATACGCCATGCGACCAAAGAAGTCACGGCGGAGGACATGCTTCAGGCAGCAACGGGTTCAGCGAAGCTGTCTTGAATGCCTCGAAATGTACCGGCTCTCCGGTCAAGCTGTGAAGCCAAAGCCGAACCTTGACTTTTGGAGCAAGGTGCGCGAAATTGATGTTGCACGGGCCCGGTTCTTGGCAGAGGCCGCCTGCTGTCATTGCCAGGTTCTTGAGCCGTGATGTTGGATCGTTCAGTTATTCGATTTGAGAGCAGGAGCTGTAGAAGTCTAGGGGCGAGGATGGAATGCTTACGATCGCGGTCGAGCAGCTAGTTCCTACAGTTTGAGATGCAAGCACGGGTGGCATCGCCGCAGCATTTTCCACACGCGCTGTGATCTAGGTGGGAAGACCATGTCAAGTCGTTCGGATAACAGCAATAAACCGTCATACAGCCGGAGACAACTTGCTCACGGTTGGCATTTAACTTAAATGCAGATTGCAAAACACATCCTAAGTCTCAGTGTACAGGACGCCAGAGCAATTTCTGCCTGTAAGCATCCTCTTTCTTGGCAGCTGTCTGCTTCAGGCGCCCTGCATGCAAGAAAATGCCAGCTAGGGCTGCTGATGCGGGATGATGCGGGCATGCTCGACACCGTCAGCCTCAGGCGCGAATGACTCGCGTCCGCTGTCACAGCTTGGAGGCTTAGCGCGATGCCTCCCGTGCCACCACTGGCCTTGACTTCCCCGCATGGCCTTGGGGTGACGACGCCGCAGCTGCGCCTGCAGGGAGTGGAGGGATGTGACGAATTCGCATCTAGCATCTTACGCTCTTTGCATTCTGAGGCGGAGCTTGAGCAGCCGTCCGACACAGCCAAGCACAGCCAGATCCCTGGTTTACCGCCTTGACTCGAACACCGCACGGCATTAGCATGTATACATCAGGAGCTGAATTGTGGACATTTTGCAGTTGCGCATTCTGTCCTGTGACCCAGGGAGGCAGCTACCAGCCATCCGTTGGAGCCTTCTCTCGCAGTGCACGGCACATCGTGACCCCACAGGCCATGCAGGGTAGTGCCAGAGTCCTTGCATCATGGTATTTGTAGTGACCCGCACTTCAAGGCGATCCAGCAGTTTGTTCTGAAGGTAGCTTCTGTCCATGCAGCGTCACCTAGTCTTTGCTGAACATGTCTGAACTCCTTACGTACACTTTCGTACAAGAGCTGTGCAGGGATACTGGCACGAACTCACAAAGAGATCAGAGCGAGTGTCTCTCTGTGGCTCCTCGCCACCAGGTGGGGCTCTCCGCTATGGTCCAAGCGCTGGGAGACCTGAAGGCTCCCTGGGCCATGTCCTCAGCGGGTGAAGCTCCGAAGGTAGCGAGACGATCAATGAAGTGGGATGAGAGTATAGCGGATAAAGGCTTCCAAGCTCGATGATTTCGGCAGACTTTTATAAGTCTTTCTAGCTGTCGATGGTTCCAGCGCCATAATACAAAGAGTGATAACAATATAAATAACGGCTGCAGTAAAAAAAATTAACGGCAATCGTGCTCATGGTAATGGTAATATCGAAGAGTCTCCACGCCCTGCCTGCCCCCATCAGATTCGGACCATCGTGCTCTCCACGTTTTGTGCACAGACATGTCAATGTATCTGTTATATATGTATAGATGCATACATATGTGCATACATACATACATGCATGCATACATACGTATATATCTATATATATATATACACATACTTATATCTACGCACATGTGCGTGTGTGCAGGCACCCACCCACCCACCCANCCATCACGACTGCGGGTACTACATCTACTAGCTCTATTGCCGCTACCAACCACCCACCCACCCACCCACCCAGACACATGTTTTCTATGTATATATGTAACGCATACATATACGTACATATACACACATACAGATACAATGTTGTATGCGTGTATGTGTAAATGTACATGTATATGTATATGTGCATATATATATATACACACGTACACATACGTGCATCTATCTATATCTATACCTATATCTATATCTATATCTATATCTATGTCTATATATATATATTTGCATCTACGTCCACATGTACATCCACAATAATGTCTATACTTATACCTATATCCATATCTACATCTGTACCTATATCTACATCTATACCTGTATACACATACATATACATCTACATATACAGATATGTTTATTCTCGCCTATATACACATACTATACACTTACATATATACGCACATACACACATATACACGTATACACAATGTGCGATATACACACATATACACATGTATACACATATATACGAGCCTCAGCTGCACCGCCTGCTCGCGGACCTCCTGTCTCATTGTCCCTGACCTTGCTGTGCGGCGACTTGCAAAGGACAGCCTAGTCGTCGAGGGACAGTCTATCCTCGCCAATTTCTTTTTTTTGGTCCTCGCGAGGTGCGCTCCTGTTTCACTCTTAATTAGTTGCATTATAGGCTGCATCCGATCAGGATTGCGTGCCTCGAAAGCGACGGCGAAAACATGTAGAAACATACTTGCGCATATATACATCTCTCTATATGTATATATATATATACATACGTACATACGCACACACATACACATCCATATACCCATGTATGTATGGCGAGGTTGGGGTTGTCAGCGGCGGGCACATTGAGTTAGCCGTGCCTCGAGGAAGTGACCTCAACGCAGAAGTTCACGCCGAGACGCGAGACGCCTCCCGATGCTCTCGCCTCCGTGAGGTGATTTTGGCTTTTAGGGGGCTCCCGGCGGCTCAGGGTTCTGGGATGCGTTGAGGAAGTTTAGAGCTTCTTCCATTTGCTGGTTTGGGACGCTTTCAGGTCTTTTCGGTCCGGTGGGTGAGCGGCAAGCGATGCCACGGGAGGCCTTTCTCAGTGGGACGCGCCAGGGCGCAGAGGCAGTTACAGACCGCTCTCGCAACGCAGGACAGCTTCCTCTGCAAGTGTCAGAAACTCTTGACTTCTTTCATGCCGACGTGTTTTTACCAAGCGCTGCCGCTTGGATCCGGTTGCAGGATGAGTGGGCAAAGGTGCGACGACTCGAGCAGGTGCTGGAGGGGAGTATCGCAGTTCTGCTCCGATCGCGTGTCTCTGAAGACAGCATGCTCGTTCTCCAGAATCAATACGACAAGTAGCAGTTCTGGCGCAAGGCATTGGAGAGCCCCTGTGTGCGCTACGAGAGGGCGACCACGCCGCGGCTCTCGCAGGTCTGGGCTGGTCGTAGAGGGATGACCGGAAGATTGCGTAGTCGGCCATCGCCGTAGTCCTACGGCCGCGGACTGTTGATGGGAAGTCTGAGGTGCATAGTGGCACTGGAGAGGCAAAGACATGCAAAAGGGAGTAGTCTCTAAAAGTCCACACATGGCCTTACACAGCATGTCAGTTCTCGCGGACTGACTATGTCTAACAGCCCCTCCATATGCCATGCATTTGAATACCATCGGGGACTGCTTGCAGTTATTTCTAGAGTTGTACATCTTTCCAGCTTGCGGTTCCGCCGCCGGCGTCGTCCCAGCATCAAGCCCATCACAGTGCCTTTCGTTCTGCTGGAGCCATTTCCCTTAAGGTCACACGGGAGGCCCAGTCAGCCAGGAGGGAGCTCTTCAAGAAGGACTGTGTCTGCAGGGCGGGTTCAGGAGCAGTCTGCTTCCTACTCGCATCCCATGCCATGGTGGTCAGGGCCTTCAGCCCAAACCTGCCGAGCCAGTAAAGCCAACTGCGCCTCCTGTCTGCACGGAGTTTTGCACGGATCAAACGTTGTTCGAGCCTCACTGCAGAAGATCCCGTTTGTCGCTTAAATCCCAAGGCCTGCGAAGCCGGAGTCAGAACCCGTGGTCGTGGCAGCGCCCCTGAGCCCTGAGGACTCCGACAGGGCGGGCACGGGCACACACGTCGCTAATCCCTCGGTCTCACCCGAGGAAGCGCAACGGAAGGAGGAGGAAGCAGCGGCTCTTCGCATCCAGAGCCTTCACCGAGGGCGCAAAGAGCGTGAGGCAAGGGCTCCCTGGAGGTTATGAAGGAGTTTATGGAGAATAACAGAAGCTTCTGGAAGCAGATTCGATGTTGAACCCCGAGACAGAAGTGGACAGGCTGTGAAGAAGATGGTGGATGAGGAGACCAAGGCAGCGAAACGCTCAGCTGCCCACTCTGCCGGAAGGGTAAGCATCAAGGAAGCGAAGCGGTTTGGAGAGTGGCTCTTGTATTCCGAGGCAACCAAAATCCAGAGCGTATTTCGTGGACAGGCGAGGGTCCGGGTTTTCCCCGTCAAAAGCTCTGTAGGATGCTTCAAGATTGGATTGCATTTGGCAGTGAGCTTTGCTGTGGCACTTTCACCTCGATCCGAGGCCGCTCGTAAAGAGAAGGAGTCATAGACTTCCTGCCCTTGTCAGCCGGCATCCCTGGCTGGCTTGGGGCTTGAGCGGCTTGATGCTTGCCGTGTGCTTGGTGTGCTCTGAAGCGACCATCTTATGGCAAGGCGAATCGCGGCAGCGCTTGCACAATGTTGTGGCGCCCAGACCTTAGAACAATAACGCGAACCAATCCAGCTGAAGGCTTGATGAAGGCAGTCAGGACGCGCAAGAGGAGAGCGAAGCAGCCGCCCCTCCCCGCCCGCCCGCCCGCCTCCTCGTAGACGAAGAAAGCCCTGAGTCTCCTGGTTTCCTGGGTCTCCCGATTGGCAGACCGTGTCCTTGGGCGCTCGTGACGCGGCGCAGGCTTAGACTTCACCGTATCTTTCCATTCCAGGCAGTCCCTCAGCGTATCCGTATCCATCAATCGAGCATACTCTGAAACAGACCGTCAAACATGCTCGGAATCGACACCCTTCGCATGACTCAAGAGTGCACGAAGGAAGCCTCCCGACAGCAGCAACGCAGAAATACGACAGTGAAGAAGTCCAAGTCCTACATGTAGCATCGGTGAACTTGTCGATGAAGAACCCTCAAGGGTGAATCCTGACATTGTCTTTGCCGTCAACAAAGCCTAGATGAATCCAGTGGCATCGGAAGAAGCAATCAGCAGCGAAAACCACGGCAGGACAGCGGACAGAATGCGGATGAAACATCGCGAAGCTAGACCGTTACGGGGACACATGCGCCTCTGGCACACGACATGGGGGCTGGCATCGATCAAGGGCTCTCTTCTTCACTGGCCCAAAAGAGAAAGAGTGCGAGGGAGTACTCTGAGGCCGATGCCTCCACTCAGCCAATCTTTTGGAGAGCGCGGACCTTTCCATGGCGGAAGGTGACGTTTGTCTCGGGGATGTGTGCGCAGTGCCCTTGCTGAGAGGTTTGCACCTTGTGCGCACCATAGCACCATGGGCGCAGGCCCATGGGATCCTTGAAGTAACAGCAAAGTGGGACCTGGTCCTGGCCCTGGCTGCCAGGCCATAGGCCTCGACTTGTCGCGGCAGATCGGATCTTGAGAGTGTTTTATGCTCAGGGATATAAGCCCTCTTTACCTCTACGCTACATGTTGTTTGGTGGTGCTAGATGCAGGCGTTTTCCATGCCTGCAGCTACGTGTCTGGGAAGCTTCGGCAGAATCCGACTCAAGCCTACTTCTCCGTTGGAAGACAAGCCGTTTGTAGCCGGCACAACTCTATTCGTGTCGGGCAGCTTCCCTTTGCAGAGCCCGGCATGCAAGATGCTATGTGTACAGGGCTTGGCTAATATCCGGCCACGTGCCCCAGCATACGCTGGGGCCAGGGCATTTTCGTGGCACGCTGGAAGCAGCAGCTTGTGCTTGGCATGGCCTAGGCCCTCTTGATGCGGAGTGGGGATCTGGGGATCTAGAGTCCAAGAGTCCAATACATAGACTTCCAAGAGAGCAGTGACAGTTCTGACCGATTCCAACTCGAGTCTTCAACGCTTTCAGGCGCCAGGACATCAATCTGCCTTGACATGACTCATGAGTCAGCCCAGCGGTAACGAGAATGCAGCCTGAGGGGCTTGACCATAGATAAATTCTTGTTGAACACGGCAGATGCATCATCAATACCCAAGCACATGGTTGACAAGTGGGCAGATTATCTCAACTCGTGCAAAGCACGAGTTCCTGGAATTGCAAGAATCCTCACGGCGGTGGCCAAATGGTCACTCTGCTATTCGGCGAGCGAAGCTCGTCCACCAAAGGGGAAAATCCTCACAGCTAAGGGTTGTGATGAGAAAGAGCTGGTACGGTAACTCAAAGTGCAAGGTTTCAATGCTTGTCTCCGCCATGTGTCAGCACACAGGATCTGCTTTATCGACGCCTGGGAGCTGAGAAGTTCTCGAAGCTCTTGGATGAAGCGGATGCCTGGGCCCGGGGCCCCCCTGTGACCAGTCCTGGGCATTCCTCTGCACAAAGGTGCTGACCAAGAAGTTCCAGACGCGCATTCAGAAAGTTCGGCAGCAAAGTCTTTGAGAACCTGACGCTGAGTCGTGTTGTTAGTGGAAACCTTCAGTCAATTTGCTAAGTCTTGTGAGGCCCGAGGCTTTTTTCAAACAGCCAACGGCATCATCTGGCCCGGAGCTCAGAAGATGCAGTGCGGATGGCGTAGGCTGTGGCGTTTTGCAAGCATCTAGGCTCTAGAGACTCTAGAGTGACTCTAGAGGCCCGAAGGTTTCAGGCACCGTGTCTCTCGAGGCACGTCACCCCAGATGGGGAAGTCAAGGGACTACACGCAGATGGTTCGCGAATCCGAGACCGAGTGCGGGTGCGCCGATAGCACGCTTGCCACGGGGAGGGAGCGTGGGAGGAGTTCTCAGGCTGTGCATTTTGCACAGCTGTTGATTGAACTTGCTGCGAGGTTGCTCCCGACGACACCCTGCAGATTGGGTGGGGCACCGATGCAAAGCTTGGCAGATTCCAGAGAGGTCATCGTTTAAGTCCTTCGAAAAATCGAGTGGAGGCCTTTCCGGCTGGACGAAACGCGGGGATGTCACTGTATCCATTGGTTGCGGAAGGAGAGCTTTGTTTCTGCTCGTCATCGACGCCTTGTCATGGTTGTACAAGACAACTTTCCAGATGTGAACATCTGGAAGGATGACCCTGACAAGTCTTGGAATTGGTCCAGGTGCCTTGCTTGCATGATGAAACTTGCTGTTTCGGGCAGATCATTTGCTTGGTAGTATGCTCGGGCAGTGTTACGGGTAAAGCCCGCAGAGTGACATTGCCCTGCTTAGGGACAACACCCTGCGAACGCGAGTGCGGCTGGCCACCGGTGAGAGGGCGTAGGTGAACGGTTAATCCTGGTGCCCTACACCCCTGCAGCAGTTGCCGCCTGTGCATGTTACTAATGCTGAGACGCTTGCACTGTGTTCCTCATAGCTCGCTTAGCTTTGTCCTGCCGGGCGAGGGCTGCATGTTAACGACAGTGCAGCCATGCACGACTTAGACGCCACTGTGTGGTAGGCAGATGCGAACACGCAGGGAGAAGATCTTTCATGGTGTCACGGCTTCTAAGTGTGCTGAGGGCTGCTGACTGCCTGTAAACGACAAATCGACGGCGGTTTTCCTAAGCTCGGGCATCCAAGAAAGGATCCCAAGCAGAGTGCTCCGACTTGCTCCGGCCACTCATGGAAAAGCGCCCCGCGTGGATTACGGCAACGCAGTCGCAGATTTCTTTTGTGTTTGTATGTGTGTCTGTGTGGGTAGGTGACATCAAGTTGTTAGCTGCAGTACCGCATAGTACCGCCATACTGCGCAGCAAAGCTTCGACTGAGTCCGCAACGTTACCCGTGGACCTGTATCCCAACTAGACTCTACATCTATTATCAATCTGTGTCAAGCGCAGGCTTGATGGAAATTCAGCCTTACAGGCGTGCAAGCCTGCATCAGTTGAGATGACTCCAGAACATAAATCTGTGGCAAAGGCCGGATCGTTGACGGGTTTGGTGGGAGTGCATGATTTAAGGCGGGTTGTGCAAGAGAAAGTGATCCCTCTGTGCAACATGTTTCAAGTGTCAAGACGCTGACATGACGGGGGGTGATGCAGGTTGGTGTCCTTTCTTGAGCCAAGTGAGCAAGAGAAGCTGTTCCGGTCGGTGCAGAACAAGGCCGGCCTGAAACTTTGGGCTCAAGTTGGGCATTGAAACGCCCACCATGAAAGACTCATTCGCATTCGCTGCATGAGCACGCGCCTCGGAGTGTGGTGCACGCCAAAAAGGTTGCCTTCCGAGCTTGAGTTTGGCCTCTTCCATGATGCTCGGGTTTCTCAGGTCCTGCACCAAATCAGGCAGCAGACTTTGGACGCCGCGGGCGCAGGCTGCCTTTTAGGTTCAGCTGACTTCCGATCTCAGCGTTCGTGAGCGCCGAAGATGCAGGTGCCACAGATGTGGGCATGGGCACAGATGTGCCCATCCCAATGGTGCAGGCGGTCTCAAGGGTAAGGAGACCATGACCATGCGTGCTCGTGCCTGGGAGGAAATTGCCGACACTGTTTTTTCTGGTCTTCTGCTTCATTCAGAACGTCCATGCGTGGTGCGCCCTCTCGGGGTGGGAAGACCTTTGAGGTTTGAGCAAGAAGCACAGCCTGCGTAGATGATGTTGTGACACGACAGGCGTGTTCCAGGTTATCCAGGGCTGCTATCAATATTGTTAGTGGGCTCGAAATCGCCGTTCTGTCAAGCGACATTGGCAAAGGTTGGCACCGTAGTACGGCTCTTGCTCTTGCTGCACTCCTTACAGTAGAACAGTAACAGTCGACGACTCCGGTTTTCATTACGAGCAGTATTCGGAGGCTCGAGCATTGTGGATGTTTGAGGGAAGGTCTGGGTTCGGTAATCAAGCAAGCCAACCACTAGTGATATTCTTCATGAGGAAGCATGATGAATAGTAGCACCTGATCTGGTGTTCGCAGTGAGAAAAAGGACTAAGTAATGACAACAGCAGCGATATCAGAGCTGATTATCTTGTCTTCTGCATTCTCTTGAACGTCATAACTATTGTGACTTTTTCCATACAGCTTGCATTATACTCTTGAAATACTGTACTTCGAATTTAGAAAACATTTGGTCTTGGCAGCCGGAGCTGGCCGCTGTCCTTCCATCTCTCTCGCTCTCTCTCTCTCTTTTTCTGTCTCTCTCTCTCCCCACTTATGTCTTTACGAACTTTTCAACCCCGTAGTTTCAGAGCTCCAGCAAACCGCAAGGTAACCGAACCATGCAAGGGCAAGGCTTAAGCCCCAATTCGCTAGTGACCAAAGAAGCGGTTCGGAGCTTGTGGGAATTGTCTCTTACAATTCGCGATGGCAGCGGTTTCTTCGGGCTTCTATGAGCCTTCCCAGGCACCTCTCAGGTTGATTCCTCATGCATACCAAACTAGGACTCACAATCACATTAAGGTTCTGATCAATGTTAAGCTTGTGAGGGCAATCGCTGCTTCAATCAAACCCAAGGCTGCAAGCCTCCCCGCACTCTCAGGGTGCTGGTGTCTCGGGAGGGCGAGGTTACACTCCTCGGTCCTGTTGACATCGGTGCTGCTGGCAAGTTTATGGCCATGACCGTCATCTTGGCCATTGCCATGCGGCTTTGCCCGAGCTTGGGCTTGCGCTGCTCGCCACCCTTTTGCCAGATCCCTCCTTCAACCAAGACGCGAAGCTCACATTCAGATCAAAGGGGGCGAGGCAATGGGGTTGCTCCTGTCATTTTGTCAAGCAGAAGGCATACCCACCGTGCTTGGTTTGGGAAGGCAATGGAGCATCGGGGTGGAGACCGTCCAGAGGCCCATGGACATAGTTCTGGACTCAGGCTCCCTTCACCATTGAGGCTTGCTCTCGCATTCCGTTCGAAGCTACGTGTTTTGTGCCGTGAAGATGCTCTTTACCGGGTACATGCAACAGGTCAACCATGTGCCCAGGTGATCTTCTCTGAAAGGTTTGGTGGGCAGACGCCATACATGGTCATCACCCAGGCAAGTCACTTTCGGTTACATGCCACATCCTTGACCTTTGCACGCTCTGCTCGCTCGTGCATATGGTTTGCAGTTGCTGCACAGTTCTGAGAGGGTCGATGGAAGCAACTGACTCGCGAGGAGCAGGAGGCCTTCTTCAACATGTCGCTTAGCGTCATTGACCAGGTGCAAATCGGGTCAACCCTGTCGGTCTTCGACACA
>BGNK01007031.1:0-18914 GCA_003297005.1 Symbiodinium sp. clade A Y106
GCAAGGTCAGTGGCAAGACCCTCTTCTCCTACAAGTCCGAGTCGAAGGAGCAGCTGGTTGCCGTCTCCAACGAAATCGCTCCTTGGCCTGCTAGTGTAGTAGTAGTAGTAGTAGTAGTAGTAGTAGTAAAAGTAGTAGTAGCAGTAATAGTTGTTGGTAGTAGTAGTAGTAGTATTAGTCGTCGTCGTAGTAATAGCAGTAGGTAGTTGCAGTACTAGTAGTAGTAGTAGTAGTAGGAGTAATAGTAAGTAGTAACTAGTAACTAGTAGTAGTACTAGTACTGGTACTAGTACTAGTCATCGTAATAGTAATAGTAATAGTAAGAGTAAGAGTAAGAGTAACAGTAATAGTACTAGTAATAGTAATAGTAATAGTCATTGTAAAAGTAATAGTAATAGTAATAGTGAGTAATAGTAGTACGTAGTCGTAGCCCTAATACTAGTACTAGCACTAGTACTCGTACTAGTACTAGTACTAGTACTAGTACTAGTACTTCTACTAGTACTAGTATTAGTACTAATACTAGTGCTAACAGTGGTAGTAGTAGAGTAGTAGTAGTAGTAGTAGTAGTAGTAGTAGTAGTAGTCGTAGTAGTCGTAGTAGTAGTAGTAGTAGTACGAGTCGTGGAGGTGGTAGTAGTAGTAGTAGCCGACGACTAGTAGTCGTCGTAGTGTTAGTAGTAGTAATAGCAAGAGTAATAGTACTAGCTGGTACCNAATAGTAATGGTAATAGTAGTACGTAGTCGTAGTACTAGTACTGGTTGTAGTGCTAGTAAAAGTGGTAGTAGTCAAACTAGCAGCAGCAGTAGTAGGAGTAGTAGTAGTAGTAGTAGTAGTAGTAGTAGTATTAGTAGTAGTAGTAGTAGTACTAGTTTTCGTGTTAGTAGTAGTAGTAGTAGTAGTAGTAGCAGCAGCAGCAGCAGCAGCAGCAGTACTAGTAGTACCAGAAGTAGTAGTAGTAGTAGTAGTAGTAGTAGTAGTAGTAGTAGTAGTGGTTTAGCAGCAGTACCATCCCAGGTCAGCAAGCTCGACCAAGACCCCACTTTGTTGCCTGCGGACTTGCGCTACATAGCGAAGGAGAAGATCGCTGACATTGCCTACCGCGAGTCGGAGTCGTTGGCCGNACTTTGTTGCCTGCGGACTTGCGCTACATAGCGAAGGAGAAGATCGCTGACATTGCCTACCGCGAGTCGGAGTCGTTGGCCGACAGTGGGGGCAGAAGGGAGGCGGAGCCGTTGGCCGACGGTGGATAAAGGAGATCCGCTGGTTAACAGCATGAGTCGCTTTGGCGGTAGCGTGTCACAGTCGATCTTTGAGAGCTTCATTCAAGGAGGCCATGTTTTTTTGTGGCGGTTGTATATTATTTTCATGGGCTTAGTGTTGCTTGCAGTGGGAGTCACAAGCAGCACCCGAAGAAGCAGACTCGGACCGAGTCGGCTAAAGTCGAACAGGCAGCTCAAGAGTCGAGGAGAAAAAGGCGGTAGTCGCGCCCATCCATCACTCAGGTTGCAATGCATTCAGCTGCTTCGGCATATCACANTCAAGAGTCGAGGAGAAAAAGGCGGTAGTCGCGCCCATCCATCACTCAGGTTGCAATGCATTCAGCTGCTTCGGCATATCACACAGGGCTGAGTCATGGGCTGCTTGTCTCCTAGTAGTGCTGCTGCGACTGGTCTTAGGTAAGCAGGGGTAGGTCGGTAGGTAGGTCGGTTGTACGGTAGTAGTAGTAGTAGTAGTAGTAGTAGTAATATTAGTAGTAGTAGTAGTAGTAGTAGTAGTAGTAGTGGTAGTAGTAGTGGTAGTAGTAGTAGTAGTAGTAATAGTAGTAGTAGTAGTCGTAGTAGTAGTAGTAGTAATAGTACTATAGTACTAGTAGTAGTATAGTAGCAGTCAGTAGTAGTTCCTTTAATATATCACAACTAGTAGAACGACGAGTCAGTACNCTAGTAGTACTGCTGCGACTGGTCTTAGGTAAGCAGGGGTAGGTCGGTAGGTAGGTCGGTTGTACGGTAGTAGTAGTAGTAGTAGTAATATTAGTAGTAGTAGTAGTAGTAGTAGTAGTGGTAGTAGTAGTGGTAGTAGTAGTAGTAGTAGTAGTAGTAGTAGTAGTAGTAGTAGTAGTAGTAGTAGTAGTAATAGTAGTAGTAGTAGTCGTAGTAGTAGTAGTAGTAGTAGTAGTAGTCGTAGTAGTAATAGTACTATAGTACTAGTAGTAGTATAGTAGCAGTCAGTAGTAGTTCCTTTAATATATCGCAACTAGTAGAACGACGAGTCAGTACTCTGCTAGTGCTAGCGCTGCTCGGGTACGACTCAGGGCGCATTGGCATTGAGCTATTTGGGGAGATATTCCCAGGGATCAAGACCGCAGACCANCGCTGCTCGGGTACGACTCAGGGCGCATTGGCATTGAGCTATTTGGGGAGATATTCCCAGGGATCAAGACCGCAGACCAAGTCGTGTGGCACTACTGGTATTGCTAGTAGCAGTGGCAGTAGCACAAGTATTAGTCAATAGTCGGTCGTGTTAGTTGTCCTCGTCTTTCTAGTTCAGCGTATATTATTACTAGCACTAGTAGCTAGTACCTAGGACTCAGTAGCAGTACGAGTCGACTTGGAATGATAGCAGTAGCACAGGCGCTTCTGAGGTACGTGAGTGGAATAGCGTTTAGCAAGGATGGGCCAAAGAGGTGCCCGGTTTTCGTTGTGTCATCTTGTAGTGTGTTTCTATGACTGACTTCACAGGCTGGCACGGATTGCATTATTTTCTCTGCATGCCAACATGTCAGACTTGAGACGGAGCTCGTCGTCAGTCAGTAGTGTCAGTCAGTAGTGGAGTTGGCATTTCATGTCCAGTGAATCTTTTTAAGGCTGTTGTGATGTAAGCATTTCGCAATGCAGCAGTCAGCGTTGCTTCTGGCAGGAGTACGAATCATTACTTAAGCAGCCGAGAGATGCACAAGCACGTTGAGTGTCCAACTGTCCGATAGGAGTCGCCTCTCAAGCNATTTCGCAATGCAGCAGTCAGCGTTGCTTCTGGCAGGAGTACGAATCATTACTTAAGCAGCCGAGAGATGCACAAGCACGTTGAGTGTCCAACTGTCCGATAGGAGTCGCCTCTCAAGCTTTGACAATCTCCAGTCGGTGGCCCCTCTTCCAGTCGATCCTTTGGCCATGTCATCCACAGGTATGAAAACGGCAAGGGCAGAGGAGGTGGCAGTGGATGGGGCGGGGCCCGCAAAGCGTCGCAGGACGGAGAGTGAGACAGAGTCTGAGTCGCCATTGCCTCGGCTGCTTCGCAGTCGTCCCCTTGGCATCGAGGCCTGGGAGTCGGAGACTGTCGACTTCGACTCAGTCGTGGACGACCAGCCGAAATCAGCGTCGGAGGCTCTGGACTCTGTCGTGGAGGAGCAGCAGGCGAAAGTCGCCGATCCGCCAATAGATGCGGAGATAGTACAAGGCTTGGTGCAAGCTTTGTCTGCAATGCACAAGCAGATCGAGTTCCTCAAAGCTTGCTGCCAAGAACTGAGCCTCAGTATCACCCAGATGGCCTCGGTCAACATGGAGACTATCGATGCCATGCTACGTCTACATCCGGGTGCCTGATTTCCGGGCGATGCTGCAGTGCTGAGTCGCTGCCTGAGAGATAGTTGAGCTCCTTAGTTTAGTCGTTCGTGCAAGATTCGCACAGTCGACCTCTGTAGGCTGTTAGGATGCACAGTCGACCTTTTGGGGAAGCACATAGTCGACCTTGTGCAAAAAATCAGTCGGTTTACCAAGCTTTTGGCAGCACGAGTGAGGGCATGATGCAAGGGATTCGGTGTATGGAATGCAAACTTATCGCAGCACGACTGCATGATGCATGCTCCAGCAGTCGTTCCCATCTTGAAGCAGCAGTTCTAGTCGGTCGGCCGGCCTCTAGCTCTTCCAGCAGTCGATCATGGCACCCAATCGCAGAACCAGCGGAGTCAAGAAAGGCGTGTGCGAGAAGCAGAAGACTGTGATGCAGTCGCAGCTTGCTCAGATGACGCAAGACTCCTTGAAGACGAAGCTGATGGGGCTGCTGGATGGCAAACCGAGCCTGGCGAGTCGACTTCTGGAGCTCTGGGACCAGGGAATGCTCCTCCAGTCGACCAGCTCCGACCGCCAGGATGTCGTCGGTCCATCGTGCCTTAGGATGCATTTATTTCTCTGAAGAAGTGTGCAAGTCATGTGTTTCAGTACTTCAAACATCGCTACACAGGAAGTCCGTCAGTCGTGGAGAACAAGGTAGTTTCAGGTTTACTTCAACTTCTGCTTGACCGTCGCATGCTGCAAGTCTGGAAGTGCAATCCATCCAGCCATGTATCTTCTTGTCCATGCATACAGTCGACATGTGATGATGATGATNTTTCAGGTTTACTTCAACTTCTGCTTGACCGTCGCATGCTGCAAGTCTGGAAGTGCAATCCATCCAGCCATGTATCTTCTTGTCCATGCATACAGTCGACATGTGATGATGATGATGATTGATGATGATGGTGTTTGCGAGTTGCTGTGCAATGCAGAGCTTCCATCCATGCCGGCCGGAGGCAAAAAGACTTGTGCTAGATGCTGGCATGGGTGTGAACTGNTTCAACTTCTGCTTGACCGTCGCATGCTGCAAGTCTGGAAGTGCAATCCATCCAGCCATGTATCTTCTTGTCCATGCATACAGTCGACATGTGATGATGATGATGATGATTGATGATGACGGTGTTTGCGAGTTGCTGTGCAATGCAGAGCTTCCATCCATGCCGGCCGGAGGCAAAAAGACTTGTGCTAGATGCTGGCATGGGTGTGAACTGGAGTAGATAATGCCGGAGCGGTGCACNGCAGAGCTTCCATCCATGCCGGCCGGAGGCAAAAAGACTTGTGCTAGATGCTGGCATGGGTGTGAACTGGAGTAGATAATGCCGGAGCGGTGCACATTCGAGCAGATGATCACATAGTTTCCCGGAGTGAGCAAACAGAAAGAATAGAGATTAAGAACATTGTTGTTCATCATCATGATTTAGCACCACAGCTTGTAAAGAGACGTCTAGACAATGAGGAGCTGCAACAAGTACAAGCTCGTGGACAGTCGCATCCTCAAGGAGCTGTTGATTGAGACCTGCGGTCTCAACAACCGGCAGAAGGAGTCGCTTCAGAGATGGCGGTCGACAAAAGCGGAGCTCATGGAGATCTTCGCCATGCTCACCGCCATCAGTGGCTCCAGTGCGCTCCCGAGTCGAAGCAGAACGGCCGTCTTGGAGGAGATGCGGCAGAAGCGACCTGACTATGTGGCGAGCCTGGACATCCCAGAGGAGTTCTCAGTCGCCGAGTTCTTTCGCAAGAACCCATGGTTCAAGCTCGTGGAAACGGAGTCGCCAGATGGTCGCTCCTGGACAGTGCATCACATCGGCGGCGAGTCGAAGCCGCTGCCAAGAGAGCTGGAGCACATGGCACAGTCGGGGGCTTTGGAGTTGAAGCACGTGGACAACTTCAGCAAAGCCGCTCTTGGGGCAGGAGCTGGGACTAGGGGGGAGAGAGAGAGAGAGACTGAGAGAGACGGACCGACACAAGAGAGAGAGACTGAGAGATAGACAATAACTCGTGACACAGAGAGACCCAGTGGCTAAGATGAGAGACGGAGACCCAGAATCAATGCCTTACCCCCCCAGACACACAGAGAGCTTGCGAAAACCCCACATAGACACTTCTTGGATTTGCATGCAGCACATGGCATGTACGGCGATTGAAATTGAAAGAGTTGACAGAAACTAAAAACCACATCCTTCTGAATTGAGACCAAAACCCTGAATAGCATCCAGAAGCCAAGCGCACTGCAGAGGACGCCTGTGGATGGCCTGCAGCGAGCTCTTCGATGAAAGCCTCTCGCCTTTCTGGCGAAAAGAGATTCCGAGATCGGAGACGAGTACGCCGGGGACCCCGGGCAGCAGTCGATTCGGGTCGGGAAGCCCCGGCTCTACCACGCCATCCACGCCGACCTCAGCAGTCGCTACTCCGGCCGCGGAATCAGGCGCCCCAGAGTCGGCAGACGAAGACCAGGCCGTGCCAGCCGTGCCAGAAGGATGGGGAGGGGCACTGTTTCCATGAACTTGCCCCGGCGGAGTGACGGCCCAGTCGTCATCCAGTTCATTGTGGGCACCTACCTGAGTGGGCATTAGTCCTGCCTCCTCAGAGGGGATCGTACTTTTGTACATGGGGGCATTGGCCAAAACGCTATCCAGTCTAGTCGCAGCCGCTAGACATTTGCAGTGTGTCTGGACGGACGGAGTAAGGAGCCGTTGGTTCAACTTGTCCACAGCATCCTACAACCTAGCCAAGCAGCTATCGCTTGTTATTCTTGGTTTGTTGACACACTGTCAGATGTGGGCTGAGAGACTGGCAAGCAATCTGAAACGAAAAGAAAGGCATGCACCCGGGTTTACACTGACGTAGCTTCTGATTCTGCCAGCATGTCATGTGCAGCCTTTGCAGCCTGAGACAGTTTTAAAAACTGTCTCATCAGACACTTACGGCCTCAGGTCCTCTGGCTGCTTTTGCCCTCGCGGTGTCCATGATGACAATGCTGGCTCGACGGTCGGTGCCTCAACTTCCGTGACGACGTCCGAAGTGAGAAGGCTTCTTAGAGTCGGCAATACGCGTTTGATTGCACCCGAAGCAAAACGCCAGATGCATGAGATAAGAGTATAAAGTCATACGTGTGTCTCATGTCATGATGAGTCGGGCTTCCTGGGACAGGTTCGCAGAACTAGCGCGCCGAAGCAGTAATAGGCACGCACACGTTCGCAGAACTGCCCCGCAGAACCGCCCGGTAGTGGTTCGCAGAACTAGTCCGCAGAACCAATCATAGGGAGCCGGAGCCCCCAAAACTCTGGAATGCCTTGGGTTTTGCTTGTCCACACAGCAGGACGTCATCCTGTAACTGCCACGCAGAACCAGTTCTGAATCGCTGCCCGGCACCCCGCGTCTTCGCAGAACCGGGCTCCCCCGCAGAACCAATCACAGGCACAGAGAAGCAGGCTCCCGGAAGCATTGTTTAAGTATGTTGCAATCGTCAACATAAATTAGAAGTGTTGAAAGAGAACTCCAACTTGCAATCTGGGCTGTCGATCGCTGTCGCATCATGTTGCCGAAGCGGCAAAAGTAGCCAGGTGCACGGTTTTTCCTTCTTCATGACGACTGCACGGGCTGGCGAGGCTCGCAGTCCAGTTCCGTTGGTCTGCGTGTAATAATGTGAGACTTGAGAGATTGAGCTCGTCAGTGGAGTTGGGGTCTAGTTTGATTACTTCAGATTCAGTGCCTCATTCTGTTTAGGAAGCACAGAAGCATGTGGAGCATGATCCAGGAGAGTGTCCAGCGAGCATCAAGCTATCCGCAATGAACGAGTTGTCGCTCAAGCTTTGGCTTTTCATAGTCGGGAGTCGCTCGTCGTCCTTTTGGCAGTCGCTCCGTTCGCCATGCCGCCCAAGGGTAGGAAAGCACCTAGAGCAGATGTCGACAAGATGCGCGATCAGCTCTCTGTCTACAGTGAGGAGAACGTGATGAAAAAGATCGAGGAGCGAATCGACAGCAATCCGGACTTAATTGCGAAGGCAATCGAAGTGGTTCAGATGTTGGAGTCGGCTCCCAGCGAGCCCGACCCCGACTCGGTAAACCAGCCACTAGGCCAAAGTCAAGTTCTAAGAAGTAAGGCCGAAACGGAAGGAATGAGAGTCGGGTCGGGTGTTGTCAATATCGTGCAAGACCTTGTTCAGTTGACGGTTTGGAAGCAAGGACCTAGTATTCTATTTGTCGTACCATACTTACTTACTGTTTCGTACTCATGCAGCATCCTGCTGCTGCGACCACACAAAAGTCGACTTCGGAGTATTGCATGACAAGTAGTAATACTTAGTAGTGTCCCACGAAGTCGAGTGCCACACATGACTCATGGACTGAAACATGCTCAGGTCCGTGATTTTGCTCAAAGTCAAGTAGATTGCCTCGGCTAGAAAAAGCTGACAAGATGAGGTCGTGCAACAAGTACGGCAAGCTGGACGTGAACTATCAGAAGGAGCTGCTGTCGACCCTGTACCCAACGTGGAGGGACTGGATCATGTCGATACAAGCAGCAAAGAAAGACTTCAACAGCCTCTTCAAACTCCTCTCTGGTATAGCTCCCGAAAGCGCACTCCCCTCCAGATCGAAGGCCAGCATCTGCTCGGAAGTCACAGTCGGCCCGGCATGGATGGACAAGCTCCTTGCCAAGGGCTGCCCAGATGAAACCAGCACTGCGAACCTCCCCGCGGAGTTTTGGAAGGCATACGGTTGGTGGTACCTTGCAGAGGAGTCGGGCTATTGGCGCCCTGGCGGCCATGGGCGGCGTGTGATTTTTATTGACAGAGAGTACGTACGGTCGGTAGAGCATATTATATATTATTTCTCCCATGACTGATTCTGTGCTAGTCTAAGTAGTAAGCATGTCGGTGTCTGTGAGGATCAGCCATATCTCCGGCAAGAAGATCAAGGTCCCTTCAGAGATGCAGGTCTTCAATCTGGGATTGAAGAATCCTGGTGACCTGGAAAATTGCCAAGTCGGGGAAGGCCAGTTGCTTCGAGGAAACAAGACTTTCATTTGTAAGCAAATGTCGAGAAAGCACAATGAACGTGGGCATATCTGAAATTTCAGAAACAACCCAGGTAGGACATAGGCCTTCCGAGTGGTGAAAGTAGTGTCTAACTAGGTTTTTAAAGTCCCGAAATAGGCCTCTCGCTGTGCTTTGAAAAGGAGGGATAAGAGACAAGTAGTGTGACAGAACTTCATTCAAGGTCATAAGATTTTCATGTCTGGTATGTAAGTGCTTCACATGAATGCCAAGGGCCGGACGGATACGGGCTGAATCCAGGCTTTGGGGCCAGTAAATGTGATGCCTTTCACTAATGGAGCCAGGAAGACATTTTCGGCGAAATCTTGTTATGCGCTAAGCTTTGCCTCGCAGGCCGCATCTGGGTCAACGTGCTGAGTCTCTTCTTGGAGGAAGCTGCGATTACACTGGACATGCCCAAGGTTCGAAAAGAGATGCCGCGGGCGTGAGGCTGAATGAAGCCAGAAGCAGCAGATTTTGTCTTGTCTTCTTCTGCTGTGTCGGCAGTCGGGTCGCCCGGCTAGCGCTTTTAATTTTGATTGGGCTTTGTCCTGAATGGCGCAATCGGCTGCAGTCGGCACACATGCTGAAGTCGTCCAAAGCCATGCCGAAATAGACTCGGCTGATGTACATGCTGATGCTATGAAAGTCGTCAAAAGACATGGTCGTGGGTTCGGCTTGACGTACATGCTCGGGTTTGTAATTGTTGTAGTTCTAAGTCGTCCGAAAAAAGACGTCGTCCGCAAGGACACGACCGAAAGGTCGAAGCCCCCTCGTCCGAAAGGACGTCGTCCGAAAGGANACTAGTACTAGTACTTATACTAGTACGAGTACCCGTAGTACTAGTAGTAGTACTAGTACTAGTTGTAGTACTAGCAGTAGTAGTAGTAGAAGTAGAAGTAGAAGTAGAAGTAGAAGTAGAAGTAGTAGTAGTAGTAGTAGGAGTAGTAGTAGTAGTAGTAGTAGTAGTAGACTACTACTAATCCTCCAGCTAATCCTGCTACTACGAGTACTGCTACTACCCACACTGCTGCTGCGTACGACAGTTGCTACAGGATTCCTACTACTGTAGTAGTAGAAGTAGTTGTAGTCGTCGTCGTAGTAGTAGTAGTACTAGTGGTAGTACTACTGCTACTACTAGTAGTAGTCGTACTAGCAATAAAGTGCTATTACTAGTGCTAGAAGCAATAATACTGATATTTACTAGCAGGGTGGGANTACTGCTACTACTAGTAGTAGTCGTACTAGCAATAAAGTGCTATTACTAGTGCTAGAAGCAATAATACTGATATTTACTAGCAGGGTGGGACACTTCAAGGCTTCAACCCGAAAGCCCTGACATCCTCTTTCAGGCACCGCTACATGCGAGAGCTGGTGAAGGCCCGGGCGTTTCAGGTTTTGCCTCTATCGGGTCTCAGGGCCTTGGGGGTTCCGGGCCTTGGGGGGTTCAGGGCCTTGGGCAACTCCGGGGCTCAGGGTAAAATCAGAGTGTGTCGCTCCGTCGTACTATTCGTATCACGACTACAAGTTTTGGTGTCGTTAGGCTTATTCTTATCATTATAGCTTTTTGTGGGTTGCTTTTGCTTCTGGTCTTCTTGCTTCGGGCCTTGGGCAGAGGCCTGGGAGGTCGGAAATCTTTTGAGAAAATTAGGGGTACCTTATTTTGAGCTCTTTAAAAAAATCCTACTATTTAGGGTAATCCCTTTCCCCCTTTTACTAAACTCCCCCCTAATCTTAAAACCACATTGGCCCAAATCCACCCGGAATTATTACCATATCAGGGTCTCCTATGTTATTTTGGGGTCCTTCTAATAAGGATCCCACTATTTAGGGTAGTATATCAGGGTCTCGTATTTTCGAAAAAGAGGCTCTCGGGCCTGAGGCTCGAAGGCTCCTGCACCTCAAGGCTTCGGGCTTCGGGTCCTTTAGGGATTGGAGGTGTAGGGTTTATGGGGTTTATGCTTGAGGGGTTTAGGGGTTGAGGGGGGTTTAGGGTGTAGGGTTTAGGGGGTTATGCTTCAGGGTTCAGGGGTTTAGGCGGGTTAGCTCCGAAATTGTTTGAGGCCTTGCGGCACAGTGAGCATGAACAGGAAAGCCTGAAGCCCAAAGAGAGTCGAAAGAAGCAGACCGGGCTGCCACATTTCTTGAATAATTACTCTTGCATATATATATATATNTATATATATATACACATGCGTGCATAAACGAGCATGTACACTCTGTTGCATACTATTCGCATTCCCATCAAAAGCCCACCGCTTGGCCAGGCCTTGGGAATCCTTCTTCGGGGCGAGGCAGAGGGCATGAGAAGGGAGGCGGGCTTGATTCAGAGCCCTCTAGGGTTTAGCTGCCTTGGTTTAAGACTATCAAACATTTCAGGGGAACCTTATGTGAGGGTCCTTATAATAAGGATCCTACTATTCAGGATACTAGATTAGCGTCCCCTATTTGCGGAAATTCCCATGTGTAAGATATAATATATAATGTCTATTGTCTACTACATAGCATACAATAAATTATGAGGATTGAGGTCCTGGCTTTTTGGGGTTTGGGGCTCTGGTATTCCTGGTGTGCCAGAGGGAAGCAGATCTCAATTGCACCACAAGTCGTGGCTCCACAGCCGGCGAAGCTAGTCGCCCAGTCAGCAGGGTCGCATGGTCCGTGTTCGGTGCTGAGACTGTGCTGTGCTGACTACACCCGGCTTCTGCTGGCTGCACTCCGAGTGGCCCATGCCGAGATCGAGGAATGACCGGCGCCACATTGATGCGGTGATGGTAGAATGTTCAACACCTGACTGCAAAAGGAAGTTTTGCTTTTCCTTCAAGCATAGTCGTTGCTGTAGTCAATGTGGCGACATGGCCGTCAAGGCTGCATGGTGCCACACCGATCGGTGTCAGAAGGAGCAGCGGCGCTTGGGTCGCCGCAGTGCAGCTTTGATTCAGGAATCCCTGACGGTCTGCTCTACGACTGGATGTGGACGAATGCATGCACCCGGCTTTCGCGCCTGCTGCTCGCGATGTGTGGAGTCGCAGAGCTGTCGCCACAGCCGCCGATGTCGTGACATGCATAGTCGTTTTGGTGGGGCTTCGCCCGCTCAGGCTTCGACTATTGCTTCAAGCTCCTCCCGAAAGTCGGCATCATTGTCTTCCTCGGCTACTGGTGGGGAGGCTCCTGTGGGCGATGAGACTGACGATGTTGAGGAGGATGATGGAACAAGTGAGTCGGAGGTGGTCGCCAATGTCGTGGTGCAGGCTGCTGACGACAATGGGCAATGCTTCTCTTTCTATCCCCAGGTAAGAAGAAGACAGTCGCATGAATCTCACTGCATGAGCCTGCCTTCTGAGCTGGAAGCTGCTGTGACAACGCCTCTGGCGTACTTAGAGTCGCAAGCCAATCCTGCCGTTCCTGAAAATGTTGACTTGTCCGCAATGGACTAGATGATCCCTGGTGAATTTCTAATGTTCTGAAAGGTCAACGTGATCCGTTTTCCGCATGTTCTGTTCGACATCAGGCGGAGTATTAGTCGAAAAGGCACAGGGGTCAGTAAGTCGGCAGCAGTATCACTCAGCGTGACTTTTGCAAGCATATGCAGTAAACAAAGGCCTTGAGCAATCCCGGTCCCAGCTGCGCCAGGTGACTCTCTTGGGCTGGTCTCCATGTACATTCTGGACATTGAAAAGGAGAAGGCCCAGCAAGCCGAGAGTCCGCTTTGCACATGGTGATCCCAGATTCAAGATTCAAATTTAAGCACTAGAAACCTCAGACAAAACCACCCTTGCCACTCATAGCACTGCTCCTGCGCCAGGTCTATCCAGTGCTTGATTGGGCGAGTCGACATCAGCAGGCTTGGGAAGGCAAGTTTGCCATCTGTCCAATGAGTGAGTCAGACAAGTCGTTTTGTGTGATTTCAAGTGTGGTGTGTAGCCCTCCTGACTTTTGTCTTCACACATGTGCTTGGCAGCAAATGTCGCTTAAGCTGATCTGACTGCGCATGACATGTACTGTTGCTGCTTCTGGCTGCTCTGGGCTGANTGTGGTGTGTAGCCCTCCTGACTTTTGTCTTCACACATGTGCTTGGCAGCAAATGTCGCTTAAGCTGATCTGACTGCGCATGACATGTACTGTTGCTGCTTCTGGCTGCTCTGGGCTGAATCCAAAACCTTGGCGCACAAAAGAATTGCAAGTAGATCACGTCGCGTCCAGCTTGAGTATCTCAGTCTGTAATATAAAAACGAAGCAGTAAAAGCACTCCTGCGGGACGGGTGGTAGTTNTGCAAGTAGATCACGTCGCGTCCAGCTTGAGTATCTCAGTCTGTAATATAAAAACGAAGCAGTAAAAGCACTCCTGCGGGACGGGTGGTAGTTGTACCAGCTAGAACACAAAGTCCAGCCATAAATTTCGGCTTCTGACAGTCGCTCCGCGACCATGGCGGCGTCAAGGGAACGACCGCCCTCTCCAGTGGACCGGCCTTCGGAATGCATGGAAATACCACACTTTGAACGGCTACAAGTAGTCGAAGATGAGGACGTGTCCATCCTCGTCAACCATATCACTGGCGAGCGAATCGTTCTTCCGAACAAGACTGACGATGGTCAGATCCACTACAGTCCGGATCGCCGGCACGGTTTTCTGCTGTTGGCCGGCAAGCCGGTGTGGGCGAGTCGATGCTTGGCTTCATGAGTCTCAGAATTTGAGAAGGGGAGAGGGCGCAGTGGATATTGTTTCTAATTCATAAGCTAACGGCGTAAGCCAAATCCAAAGATAAGAAGCTCAGCTCTGAAAGAAAGCTTCCGAGGATTCTTCAAGTGGCACGCTTTCGAGTGTCGTCGCAGTCGAGAGCCGTTCCTCGTGCATCGCTTGGACCAGTCGGCGGGGCTGGTTCTTCAGTGGCTAGACGAGGGCATTGGGCGAACCTGGAGGAAGTTGCCTTTGCCAGACCAAGTCGAACCGGTCGTTACACTGGAGTTCGATCGCCCATGCCGCAGCAGCGGTTGCTGCATTTTCTGGTCTTTGCAAAGTCTGTTGAAGAGCTTCTTGCCGCCGGAGAAAGTGACTCAGTCCAAGATTAGCACTTGGATGAGAAAGTCCTGGCGCAAGGTGTTACAAAGCCATCTTGGCCGAGGAGCCGTCATGGATGACCACATCCTGACAACAGATCGCCAAGCGGCCAAATCTTCTTCAGTCGGGCCAGCAGATGCAGTCGTGCCCGAGTCAGATGATGATGCAGCGGTCGCAGTCGATCCAGCTGCAGTGGTCACAGACGACCCCCCAGCTGATGCCGACCTCGTGGAACGGGAGGCCTTACAAGTCGACATCACTATGCTCTCCACAGTCGCTGCCTTGCACCTGTTGTTGCACATGTGCAACAAGCCTCCTCAGGAGTGCTCGGAAGAGACTATTCGGCAGTTCAGTCGCCGTCTTCTGGCCTTTTTTCATGTGGGCCAAAAGTCGACACGTCGAGTCGACCAGTCCGAATACCTTCGACTCGTGTTCGAGTCGGGGTACAATCCGAGCATGGGCAGGAGCTGCGGGGAGCCGCTGTTCAACGCTTCGGGCAACCTTGCGTTTGACAGAGTAGACAAGTCGTGCAACTGGAAGCAGCTCCTTAGTAGCGGAGTGGAAACACTTTACACTTTTTGGAATAATAGCACACACTATTAAACTAAAAGTGTACAGTTTTTGGGGCTCCTCCACTCAGCAAGTAAGGCTCTCCAGTCGAGAGAAGAAGAGCGTCAGTCTGCACACACACGCGGACATACTGGCCTTGCTCTGGAGCACTCAGCGAAGGAGCAACGTTCAGTGGATCTGCGACCAGCTGTGCTTCCAGCTGGCACAAGTCGTGGAGGCGGCAAGGTTTCTTTCTCATAGTTGGGTAACATTCTACATTTTGTTGGGTACTTAATATAAATTTCAATGTATTTTAAACCTATCCCAACCATGAACAAGGTTTTTGGTGTTCCACAAGTCGTTCGTCCTGATGACACAGAGCGACAGTGGCACCAACATCAAGCCGCGAAGATCTCTCAGTGACCCCGCTGTTCTTGCACATCGTGCACGTGAAGCCCAGAAAGAGTCGGGCAAGAAGAAAAAGAAGAAGAAAAAGAAGGGCGAGGCCAAGTCGAACCCGCGGGTGATGGATGACAAGAAAGACCTGGTGAGGTATTTCTTGGGCTGCCGGAGGGCAATGGCCGACACCAAGATCTTGGCCATCGCTGACGACGAGTCTCGCGTGGGGGGCAAGGAGCGGCTCATGCTCTGTGCGATGAGCGAGCAGGGTATCGCATGTTGGGCCCCGCCACAGGCTGGGCGGATCATTCCATGTGTTCGTTATTCCATGTCAATCGCTGGATAGCAGCCAAATAAGTAATTAGCCAACCGACGGAGGAAGGAGAAGCTTCAAGAAGACATTGAGAGCTCATAAACAAACAACTGGCCTTTGTCAAACAAACATGAGGGCTTGTGTGTCGATTACTTGCAAGAATTCTGGGGCCTGTACATTAGACTAGACAAAAGGGCTTGCTTTTTCAAGCAAGGGCCAAGGCATTTCTGGTCCCTAGTACAGAAGAAAGGATGTATGTTAGCACTCCGACATAGTGCCAGTGCCTCTCCATGTCTTAGGGGTGTCTCCATGTTTGTTTCTACGGGCCAGGGTGCTAGATGACGGTAATAACATTACTGGCGGTTGTGGGTTGCGACAGCAAAATAGACAAAACCCCAAGCTAAGCGAAGGCAAGGAGTCAATGAGAAGTGCATGAACTAGCAAAGAGAGAGTCTAGGATAGAAATTGAAACTGTGCGGCTTCAGTGTGCAGGAAATCCGGGACATGAAGATCCGGGTGGCACAACCTGGGGAGCCGGTCGAACAAGTCGACAAGGATATCTGGAAGGAGAGAGCTCGTCGCTTCCTGAAGCGAGAGTCTGGCCGCCAGCAGGAACTGGAGGACACCGCAGTCGTCCGCAAGCGGCTCCGGCCTCCGGCCCGGTTGCCTTCCTTCGACCTCTTGCTCGCGAAGAGCAATGCTTTGACCTGCGTCAGCGGCAACGGCCTGGATGCTTATGTTCCGAAGGATACAGAGCTTTGGCGGAACGTCAACAGATTGCGATTTGTGCTTAATTACTAGGGAGGAGCCAGAACCTCCCGAAGTAGCCCAAGCCGCCGAAATTATTTTATTAATAATACAAGCGCAGCAGCTTCGAGGACATGAACGTTCCCCTCTGGGAACGACACACACTAGTCGAGTGCAGCGATCAAGGGCCCATTCCTGTGTCGACTGATTCTTTCGAGCTTCATCATCTTCGTCTGAGGAAGTGGCGGCTAGACCTGATCTCTGGCAACTTTTCGCAGAACCCCCAAAGCCAATGTTACAGTACAGTAAGTAGTGGTCGAATAACCTAAGTGTTTCCGAAATTGGGGGTACCTTATTTTGGGGCCCTGATAATAAGGATCCTACTACTACTTAAGCTCCAATGTTTGGGTCCCCTAGTTTCGGAAATCCCATATGTTCAAAAATTGCAAGGTCGTTAGAAGACCCACTCCACTCGATGTGGAAGTCGCTTATGGGTGGGATCAAAGAGTCGCAGCTCTTCGCCGCGGTTTCGCTGACCACAGTGTGGCTCAATTTGCACGAGGGCCCCTGGAGTTCGCAGAATCTCGGACGAGTGTTTCAGAAATTCATCTTTTCACACTTATAATATTTATCTGTCTCCCTTGATTAATACAGCCTCATGATGAGTTAGGCGAATTACGGTCATGCAGGCAAATGTCATTGCAGGATCGCTGTTACATCTTGTCTTGCCCTGCTCATATAAGACAGTGTTGCTAGCAGCTGGCTTGAATTGTCCGTGTTATTATGTGTTAGTATACGTAGCTGAATCTATGGCAACCATTGACCCCAAGTAACTAGCCTCGAGGAGGCAGTCACCCGGTAGCAGAGGACGAGAAAACTGGCAACACAGCTGTCGTGTTTATTCAACAATCATTTGAAAAGTGAAAAGAGCCTAACCAAAATAGTACACATAGAGAGGAGGGCAGTGGCAGTCTGCAACTCTAAGGAAGTGGTGGTCCGAAGTGACAGAAGCTTGGACTGAGTTCGTTGCAACGGCGGATAAAGGAGATCCGCTGATTTCTGCAACTCTCAGTCGCATGAGTCGCTTTGGCGCCGACAATGGAGTCACAGTCGATCAGTTCATCAGCGACTTGAAGGATGGCAACAGCAATTTTCTGCATCGCAGGGGCGAGTCGGTCCAGCCGAGTCGCTGGTTTACTTGGCAAGATGCGATGATGAAAAGGCTGGACAACCCTGCAGATCTTCACCTGCAGTACCTCGTCATGTTGTTCCATGGCATATCCATGGGAGACTTGGCTGCCTCTAATAATTTTTGTTATATCTAGAGGCATGAGGGGGGCGATAATAAGTCGGTGACATTTAAGGTTCAGAAAGACTTCAGAACTGAGCTAAGGATACATCAGCGAGGCGGTGGTGCTGGGGGCCCTGACGACAGTCGTCCAGGGCCCGAATGCTGCAGAGGCCCAGCTGCGACAAGAGCGCCTCAAGAGAGCGAGCCTGCAGTCGAAGTGCAAGAATACGATGCACGCCGTGACTGCCCCTGGGAGAAATTCATTTATTGGTGGTTGTCCTGTCACTACTTTAGCTGGCTGGCAATGTAACTGTACTACNGAGAAATTCATTTATTGGTGGTTGTCCTGTCACTACTTTAGCTGGCTGGCAATGTAACTGTACTACCTGTTATGTGTCAAATAAGTCATCCTGGACGACTCGTGCCGGCCATATTGTTACAGTCTCTGTTGTCTTTATACTTCATTCATCGAGTCAGACGATTGAATCTGTTGCTATGTGTCATCTGTATATACTATATAAGGCTATGATACAGGACTTCTTTGCTGCCTGGCAATGTANAGTCTCTGTTGTCTTTATACTTCATTCATCGAGTCAGACGATTGAATCTGTTGCTATGTGTCATCTGTATATACTATATAAGGCTATGATACAGGACTTCTTTGCTGCCTGGCAATGTAACTGTACTACCTGTTATTTATCAAATAAGTCATCCTGGACGACTCGTGACGGCCATATTATTACGGTCTCTGTTATATTTATACTTCCTTCAGAGTCTCAGACGATTGAATCTGCTGCTATGTGTCATTTCTATATACTATATGATACTGATCGTGGAAACTGACTGTATCGTCCTATATGTCTATGATGCTGAGTATCGAAACGATATAGATGCAAGAGCCCGAATGTCAAGTAAGTATTTACTAACACAGGCCCTCGTCGGACCGCGGACACGTTTCTGAGTCTCAGGGCTCGGTTTTGGCTGAAATTGTCGTGAGACTGTTGAGCGCATCAGACGAAAGACTGGGGGGCAGTTTCAAACCCCCTGACCAGTGTGAGTTAGAGCCATTTCAGCAGAACTAAGTAGACCAAGACCTCCTGGCAGCTACCGACGCAATACCCCATCGAAGCTGGCACTAAACTCATTGATGTAGTTTGCAGCAAGAAACACCACCCGAATCCAATCCAAGTTCCGAAATAAAGTTGTCGATGTCTTCTGTAAGAACGGACTTGGACGAAATTTTTATGCTAGTTCTAGATTCAATGAGTCCCTGTTATCATGCTACCTGTCGTTGAAAACTGCTCATATCCTTACTCTTAGTACAGTACTAGATTGACCAGTCATACTGGTTCGTACTATTAGTAATTGCAGTCGTAGTACTAATTGTAGTAGTANGTCGTTGAAAACTGCTCATATCCTTACTCTTAGTACAGTACTAGATTGACCAGTCATACTGGTTCGTACTATTAGTAATTGCAGTCGTAGTACTAATTGTAGTAGTAGTAGTAGTAGTAGCAGTACTAGCACTAGCACTAGTACTAGTACTAGTACTAGTACGAGTACTAGTACTAGTACTAGTACTAGTACTAGTAGTAGTAATAGTAGTAGTAGTACGAGGGTAGTGGTAGTGGTAGTGAAGGTGCTAGTTGTCGTCCTAGTAGCAGTAGTAGCAGTAGTAGTAGTAGTAGTAGTAGTAGTGGTAGTAGTAGTAGTAGTGGTAGTAGTAGTAGTAGTAGTAGCTTTATTACCAACACCAGTACTTCTACTACTAGTACTACTAGTACTACTAGTACTAGTACTACTACTACTACTACTACTACTACTACTAGTACTACTACTAGTCCTGCTACTAGTCGTACTAGTAGAGGTGGTTGTAGCGGTAGTACTAGGTACTAGTAGTAGTAGTCGT
>BGNK01007033.1:1669-18809 GCA_003297005.1 Symbiodinium sp. clade A Y106
TGCAGTCGTGAACTAGTTGTATGTTGTCTGAACAACGGAGAATCAAAGTACAGAAACCCATGCCAAGGCCATGAGAGTCTGTAGGCGGGGTGTTTATGATTTCTCCTGTATGCATACTGCATTTGTGACCATTTGTTTTATCTGTCATGCACTCATTTTCACTTGAGCATGTGAATGACATGTCAGCTTACCGCAGGCGTTCTTTCAGAGTGACAAAAGATTTACAGTGGCACACTCTTGGAGGTCGGGGCAGCCGCAGGTGCATGCCGGAGGTGCAGGGCGCGCGCCACCAGATTGGAGCGCCTGGTCAGCGAGAGCTCCAGTGACTCCTGAGGGACAGGTTGTCACACAATTGTGGGTGGAGCGAGGTACGCTCTGCCCCGAGGGAGGGCGGGCGGGAACCTCGCTTGCTATGTTTCTATAAACTGGAGGATGGGAGGCAGCAGGTGGCGACCCTGTGTTATAAGCCTGGTCCTTCAGCGAGGTGTTCGAGCGGGAGCGGACTTCCTGGTACGGTCTCTCCATCCAGGACCCCGGGCCGTGCTGGTGTTCANGGGAGGCAGCAGGTGGCGACCCTGTGTTATAAGCCTGGTCCTTCAGCGAGGTGTTCGAGCGGGAGCGGACTTCCTGGTACGGTCTCTCCATCCAGGACCCCGGGCCGTGCTGGTGTTCAGGAGCAGTCCTTTTGTCGAGTGCGGGGCAACAGTCAGGGATGTCATGTTAGCGTTGGGCTCCAGCTTTGGGCGGTGGGGCTCGCATTGGTGATCATGCCTGGCGACTTGGGTGTGTATGTGTATGCTGCAGAGTCGCTCTCGGCTGCTTCGGCACCCGAGAGTGCATACACAGCGCTGGGTGAGATGTCCCGGCAGCGAGCCGGGCAAAGGAGAGAGCAACATGGCTTTCTCAACGACGCCGACTTCGCATATGCCTTTCGCAGCTACGAAGACGCGATGGCACAAGCAGGTACCTTGGTGGCCGAGGAGTGGGCCGTGGTACGGTCTAGTGACATGTCAGGGCTGTATGGCGCAGTGGCTTCTGCCTTGGATGCAACGGAACCAGCGCCGAGGAACCCTGCACCGAAGCGGGCCACGACTTTCATGATGCGGATGGCCAGTCGGGGCCGGGCGGTTCGCAAGCCCANTGGCGCAGTGGCTTCTGCCTTGGATGCAACGGAACCAGCGCCGAGGAACCCTGCACCGAAGCGGGCCACGACTTTCATGATGCGGATGGCCAGTCGGGGCCGGGCGGTTCGCAAGCCCAAGGTCACTGCAGCCGAGAAGACCAAGTGGAGGCCTTGACAGAGGCGTTGCGCTGCCTGGAGTCCATGAATTGAGCGTGGTAACCTCGAGTGGCGTGCAGCGCTGTCACGCAAGGCAGCAGCGAAGGTCCGCGAGGCGGAGGCAGCCACGGTAAGAGGAGCGTTGCTGACTTTTTCGGAGCTCCAGGTCCATATGGCGGATCGTGGTCGCCCCTTCCCGCCGGACAGCGTGGACCTGGATGCCTTCCTCTTCGAAGGCACGGAGGCGCAGTCTCGGGCCCTGGCGGGGTTGAAGTGGCTGGTCAAGGCGGGGCAGCTCGACCACGACCTCTCGGCATACGACTTTAGGNCATACGACTTTAGGGGCCAACCGCAGCGTGAGGTTCGTCAGGCTGCGGTCGCGGAGCCGCCTATGCTGTCCCTGCTGGAGCGGCAGATCGAGCAGCTCTACAATGCCAGGAACCCGCAGTGGAGAGCTATGTTGGGCCTCTGGGCGTGTGGCTTTGGTGTGCTGCGGTCATCTGGGCAGAGCTAGCCCCCGCCGGCTTTCCCGCTCCACTTTCCACTGGTAGCCTTTGTTTCTCTCTCTCTCTCTCTCTCCCTCCGCTCCTCCTCGGTTCTTTGGGTTGCCATTGCCTCCCGTCCTGCAGGATCTGGCGCAGCTTTCCAGCTCGAGGCCGAGTCTGCCTTAGTGGGACCGAGCGGAGTGACCGCTCGTGTGGTTCAGCCATGGCCTCCTATNTGGGTTGCCATTGCCTCCCGTCCTGCAGGATCTGGCGCAGCTTTCCAGCTCGAGGCCGAGTCTGCCTTAGTGGGACCGAGCGGAGTGACCGCTCGTGTGGTTCAGCCATGGCCTCCTATAGTCTGGTGCCGAGGGACGGTGCAGACTTTCGTGCTGCCTTGGAGTCCCTCCAGCTTAACTTTGATTTCTCCAATGATATCCTAGAGGCGCTGGTGAAGCAGAAGATCAAGAATCTGGAGGAGTTCCGTTACTTCTTCGAGTCGGAGAGTGAGATAGGCCTGTGGGTTCAGAAGTTGAGTCTTGGAGAGCACCAGTCCTTGCAGACGGCCCGTCTCCGCCGTACGTGCGCGGCTTTCAAAGTGTTCTTTCAGCATGCCGACGCAGGACGGGTTCAGGTTTCTGACACAGACCTGGATGATCTCCTCGATGAGACAGCCCTTCGAGAGATGAAGCTGCAGTTCTGGAGGCGATACAAGACCCGCTTCCCACCCGAGCTCTACCCTTCCGATGCTACTCTCTCGCGTGTGACGCGAGAACTTAACAAGAGGATGCTGTGTGTGTTCAGNGTCAGCACCAGCAAGAAGCGCAAGCTAGGAGAGAATCTGTTCACCGAGGACCAGGAGTTGGAGGAGGTCGTGCCTCGGGACTGGGAGTCCTACCTTGATAGGTTGCAGATCCTCCTTACGGCATACGCTTTGGCAGGAGTCCAGGCCGTGGCCGGCGGCCCTCCCGCAAACTCCGAGAACACAGTTGGGGCTGATACCACTCAGTTCGTGCAGGCCCCTGGACGTGGTGATGGAGTATTTCTACCGAGCCAAGCGGTCGGCCTCTCAGATCCAGCCCCAGAAAGGGCTGGCGTGGCTGCAGCACAGGGACACCGAGGAGCGCGCGGTTTGGGTGTCTAAGTTCCGCGAGTGTACGAAGACTCTTGGGTGGGTGGTGCGGGAAGTGATGAACCTGCGCGATGCCCATTGGATCCCAGTACAGGCTAGTGCATCCGGGGAGGCTTTGTCAGCATCGCCGGCAAAGCCTGCGGTCCCGGCTGTGGTTGCCCCAGCTCCGCCGCCTAAGGTCTCCTCGTTCCAGCTTGGGAACGGCAAGAAAGTGGCGAGAGTCATGAAGGATGGTGAGCGCCTTTGCCAGGACTTTCAGGAAGGCCGTTGCGCCCGAGGAAACCAGTGCCCCGACCAGCATCGGTGCGGCGTCGTGCTCAAGGGCGAGAGAGTCTGCGGCTCCAGCAAGCACGGTGCTTCTACTTGCAAGCAGAAGGCCTGAGGGTGCCCCGGGGAGGGGGAGGCGACCCCCTCCCTGGGGTCTGTTGAGGAATCGTCTTCTGCCCACCCTCCGGTTATGGCGGATTTGTTTGCGGGGCCTCACACGCCGCTATCAAACTCTTTCCTCTTTCGTGGGTGGCGGTGCCTGCCAGTGGATATCCAGTTAGATGCTTCTCATGATTTGTCGAACCCTCTCAGACAAGACAGCTTGCGCGAGCAGCTCGGCCAAGTTGATTTCATAGCAGCCGCTTTCGACTGTTCTACCAAGAGTCGGGCTCGGGAGATCCCTCGCCCTTTCCAAGATGGACGTCCCGCTCCCAAGCCCCTTCGATCTGAAGCCTTGCCAGAGGGACTGGCGGGGCTTAGCAAGAAGGATCAGGCGCGAGTGGACCAGGATAACAAGGCTTGCGCCTTCGTGCTNGCCAGAGGGACTGGCGGGGCTTAGCAAGAAGGATCAGGCGCGAGTGGACCAGGATAACAAGGCTTGCGCCTTCGTGCTGCGAGCCATTCAAGACGCAGCCGAGCGGGGAGCAGGCGCAGTGCGAGAGAATCCTGCTTAGCCTGCATTGGCTTTTGCCCCAGGAGGTTCAATCCTTCCAGTCGGGGTTGTGGCGGGACACCCACTACGATGCCTGTTGCTGGGGAGGGGCGCGGTAAAAGAGGCAGCGCTTGCGCCGCAACATCGATGAGATCGCAGCCTGGCCGCCTCTGCAGTGCCACCATATACACAGCGAAACTGAGTGGTAGCCGCAGCACGGCAAGGAGCGTTGGTACCCTTCCGCGGAGGAAGCAGAGTACACAGCACCGCTGGCATTCGCGATCGCGGTCTCCGTGTCTTGGTGGGCTGCCCGGGTCGGCAAAGCCAAGCNGCAGCACGGCAAGGAGCGTTGGTACCCTTCCGCGGAGGAAGCAGAGTACACAGCACCGCTGGCATTCGCGATCGCGGTCTCCGTGTCTTGGTGGGCTGCCCGGGTCGGCAAAGCCAAGCTTGCTGTCCCCCGTATGCCTTTGTCAGGCTGTGTGGAGCGCAGGGAAGCATGGCTCTCGTTCGACCCGCGACTGTTGCGGGAATGGGCCATGACGCCGCTTGCGTTGTCTCTGGGCCTTGGTGCACCCTGTGCTTCGGAGGCCGGCCGCATACCTCCGAGGATGACAGTGGAAGCGGTCAAGCAAGCGGATGGCACTCTCCCTCACAATGCAGTATATGTGGGCCAGGGACACCACGCGCACCGGATTCCGAAGACCAAGTGGGCAGCACCCATGGTAGCTGGTCACGATTGTCCATTCGATGAGTTCCTTCCCAGGTACCTGCAGTATGTTAGGGACAACTTGCTTGATCAGATCCATGAGTTGTTTGGCAAGACCCTCGTGGTGGATTCCATCACCGCCTTCCCTTCGGAAGGTGATGCCCTGGCGAGCCTTGTTTTTGAGGCGCTTTCAGAGCAAGCCCGAGAACCGCGCGCAGGGCGCACGCGCAAATTCGCCAAGCGGATGGCCAATCGCCCTGGGAGTTCCTTCCCAAAGGCCCTGGGTCTAGCGCTTACGCCTATGGTTGATGCTTCCCAGGTTCTCCGTGTACCTGCGCCAAGAGGACGTCTTTGCTGCGGTGCGGAAGCTCTTTCCAGAGCATTGGTTGAGTGGCCTTACTTTCCCATTTATTGAGGACTTGGTCAATGGCCCGCCCTTCGACAGCTACACACGGTGGCTGAAAGAGGTGGGCGCCGATTGGGCCGGGCCCTGTGGACCGGCGTTGACCCCCCAGGCAATCAGAGTTCTGCAACGGGCGGATGGACAGCAAGCTGGCGCTTTGAACCAGCGGGCGGCGCTTCCGCCGCTGTTGTCCTTCGGGCTGTCGGTCGATGAGCATTTCGAGCAAGCTACCGCCCGGCTGCGGTCGCCCATGCCGACCGAGCAAGCCCCCGTGCTGGACCGCGACCTCGCTTTTGCAGCAAGCTACACAGCCGAGAACCGGACAAACCTTCGGGCTTTGCGCCAGCATGCTGTTGGAGCAGTAAGAGAACTTAAGCGGCGCTGGGCCACCGTCGATTCCCGCCTGCGGCGGCGCCAGGCCCCTGCCCTCCGCCGCGTGACGGCGGCTAGAGACATTGGCCTGATCGCGCTTCTGGTAGTTCTCTTTGCGTGGCCTGACACCGCTCTTCCCTTTGCTCTCATCGCAGGTATGCCGGCAGTTGGGTTTGCACCGTGTTACGGTGTATTCCCCCAGATTCCGGTGGAGCAGATCTCTTTTCAAGAAGTCATGGGCGATTGGAGGGCACACAACACGCGCACCTTGGAGCGCCTCGGCCCATCTAAGGACGACGAGTTCATTTTGCAACAATCGACCAAGGATTTCGAGTCGGGTTTCTGCTCCCCTCCCTTGACGAAAGAGGCTCTGCTGAAGCAACTCAAAGGCAGACCTTATCGACTTATCCCAAGGTGCGTCATTACCCAGTCTTCGGGCAAGCAGAGAATCATAGACGACGCAGACGCCGGCGGCCAATCCGAAACTTCTCGTGATTCCAACAAGCTGGTTCTCTGTAGCGCCTTGCGCCCAGGGCAGCACGCGCAGGCCATTGTTTCTCGCATTCCGCCGGAGGACCTTGGCGCGGCTAAGGAGAGTGACTCCTTGGAATCTGGTGGTGAAGACTGGCCGGATGCGTATCGTCACTGCCCTATGCACGAAGACGAGTCGCTAGCATGTCTTGTAGTTTGGTGGCATCATGAATGGAACGCTCCGGCCTTCCAAATCTATGCCGGCTTGCTGTTTGGTTTGCCTCTAGCTGTTACTTCTTTCAACCGCTACAGTCGCTTCGCCGAAGCATCCTCCAGGCGGATCGCGCTCACG
This sequence comes from Symbiodinium sp. clade A Y106, assembly GCA_003297005.1. NCBI lineage: Eukaryota > Dinophyceae > Suessiales > Symbiodiniaceae > Symbiodinium > Symbiodinium sp. clade A. The sequence goes on from BGNK01007033.1 coordinate 7,789, forward strand.
GTTGCATCATCGTATTTTGATGACTTCAATGTTGTCGATTGGGCCTCGTCGAAAGGCTCGGGGCAGTGGGCAGTCGGTGCGATCAACGGACTGCTGGGCACAGCCTTTGCGGATGAGAAGAGGCAACCAATGTCACTGCAAGGTACCTTCTTAGGCCTGGACCATGACCTCTCTTGCGCCCTGTCNCGATCAACGGACTGCTGGGCACAGCCTTTGCGGATGAGAAGAGGCAACCAATGTCACTGCAAGGTACCTTCTTAGGCCTGGACCATGACCTCTCTTGCGCCCTGTCTGAGGGGTATGTTGCCTTCTGGGCTAGAGATAGGCTGTTCTGCAAGATGGAGGACCTTATTCGCCAAGCTGAGGGATCCAACACCCTTCGGTCGGGCCTTGCCTCCAAAATATTCGGGTTAATGAACTTCTTGGAGCAGGGCATGGAAGGACGGGTCGGGTGTGGCGGCCTGGCTGCCTTGTGTGATAGACAAGGATCCAGGGACACCGCCATCACGGAAGAGCTTCGTGATTGTTTTCACCTCATTCGAGCTATCCTGCAGCTTCGTCCTGTGAGGCGATACTGGATCTGCCAGCTCCCAGTTCTCCGCTTCATAGCGGCGAGTGACGCTGCTGAAGAAGCACCGCTCCGTGGGAGGGGCGGTTTCTTGCTGGTCTGGCAGCATCCGCAAGGACAGCTACGAGAGGGCTTCGTAGCGGCCTCTGGGGCCCTGGTGAGAAGAAGATAGCACAGCTCGGATTGAGCATGGTCTTGTTTGCACTTGTCTCGAGACCAAACTCTTTCAGATCCAGACGGGGCGTCTGGTATATTGATAATACCGCCGCCCTTATGTGTCTTATCCGCGGTCGTTCGGATAACCCGGATTTGTCACGGCTTGCCCAGTTGATCCACCTGTGCCTCTTTTCTTTTCAAGCATGGGTATACTGGGAGTGGATACCGTCCAAATCCAACTGGAGCGGCGCCATCAGCCGGGAAGGCGCGGCTGACGATTGACATCAGTCGCACATGTTCTCCACTTTTGCCGCTCATTTCCCGCATGAGCTTTGGGCTCTGCCGCTGGAGGCGGCCGTGTCCGTGTTCGAGTATCTCTAGTGTAGTGCATTGGGGAGTGCTTTGGGAACGGTTGGGTCCGATTCGTGCACNCTGCCGCTGGAGGCGGCCGTGTCCGTGTTCGAGTATCTCTAGTGTAGTGCATTGGGGAGTGCTTTGGGAACGGTTGGGTCCGATTCGTGCACATCTCTGATGTTGTTCGAATTTGGGCTTACGTTTCTGTTGTGGACCCGGGTGTTTCCCGGTTTACCAATGCACAACCCTCTGGGTTCCAGAGGCTTCACTTAGATCACTCAGGACGGAGCCCGTGAGCGAGAAGGGAAAACTGAGCGNAATGCACAACCCTCTGGGTTCCAGAGGCTTCACTTAGATCACTCAGGACGGAGCCCGTGAGCGAGAAGGGAAAACTGAGCGCGATGTCTTAACACCAGTGTACGGTCATCTGAAATGTACGCATGCGTTGAGTTTGGCAGGCTAGGGTGTGCATGCATCATTTTTGAGGAACCTTGTACCTGCTTGCAAAATTTGGCTTAAGCTGCAGCTAGAGCCAAACCGGCAAGCTGGTACTTTCGTTTCTCCNTTTGAGGAACCTTGTACCTGCTTGCAAAATTTGGCTTAAGCTGCAGCTAGAGCCAAACCGGCAAGCTGGTACTTTCGTTTCTCCCACCCACCGATCTCCGGTGGAGTCATCCGTGTCTGAGGTAGTACCTGTTCCCTTTTTATGGTACGGGGCAGTATGTGTGACATACGTCCTTACGGGAACGGTTGGGTCCGATTCGTGCACATCTCTGATGTTGTTCGAATTTGGGCTAACGTTTCTGTTGTGGACCNACCAATGCACAGCCCTCTGGGTTCCAGAGGCTTCACTTAGATCACTCAGGACGGAGCCCGTGAGCGAGAAGGGAAAACTGAGCGCGATGTCTTAACACCAGTGTACGGTCATCTGAAATGAAATAACAAAAAATAAATAACTAGTACAATAATGAAACAGTAACACATAATCACGTAAAATATGAATAAGGCTAACAACAACCACAAGAAGAATAATGACAAGAACAACAACAGTAACACCACCACCGCCAACAACAACAACAACCACAACCACAACCAAGGTAATGTCGGTTTTTCTGAAGACAACAACAACAACAACCAAGGCAACGTAGGTTTTCGTCAGGAAACATGGGAAATTGCACGAAATCCGTCCTTACGGTAACGTACGTTTTCCTGAGAAAAATCTAGGGGAATGGCACCAACTTACTTTTTCCCTACAAAAAATCCACCCCCTCCCTCCCTCCCTCCGTCCCTCCCTCCCTCCCGCCTGTCCCCGCAGACCAAGCAAACGCACAAAAACAAAAGAAAAAACCCAAGAAAAACAAAAAATCCTCAGATAATTTTGCATCCGTTCCTGGATGAGGGCCATGCTCGGTCGCACAACTGCCGGCAAGGACGTCCTCAAGGCCTTCCACGTGGACCCCCAGCAGGCCATTGGGCCCATCGACTTGCAGGCCGAGTACCTCCCCGACTTCTTTGTGATCCGGCCAAGCAGCAGCAAAGCGCCTCCTTGATCGCCGGCATGCTGGGGGCCAAGCAAGGTCGGTCGCTTGTGATCTCCATCGATGAAACCTGCTGGAAAGCCTCGTACGAGGCGGTATCGCGGCTGCGTGGTTCTGGGATATCCATCAATGGTGGTGGATGGTCCAAGTCAAAGGATATGGCGGTCCTGACCCGTGATGATCCGCTACCAGAGCCTGGTCTGGCCAAGATGACGATCAGTGTGCTGGTTACGACGGCCGATTCCAACAAGCTCGCCATCTGGGAAGGACCTTGGCAAGGGGCCCATGTTCCTGGAGATCGTCGGACAGGCCGCGCATGCTCAAACGTGCCACCGTTGTCGGTGTCCTACGACAACGGCTCCTCCAATACTCTCCTGAACAACTGCCTCCTCGGTTTGCTTCCCTTCTTCTCTGGCAGCACGGTGACCAAGGTCACCAAGATCCCGCTGTTCCCCTTCGGGTGCTTGACCTGGAGCCCAACAAAGCAGCCAGAAGCTCAAATCCTTCGCGATAACCGGTGTGCGGGATGTGTTTCATTGCATGAAAAACTACACGTTGCAACACCTCAGCTCCAGCCGCACCATCAACCACGGCAACTTCTTCGTGGACTACCTGCCCATGTTGCATGGTGGCCTCAGCGCCGCATCCTATTCGGCACGTGATCCACAGAGCGACAAGAAGGATTCGGGCTGGCCCCGGGACGGTGCTCGCTGCATGATCTTTCTGGGCTCCGTGATGACATCGGCTATCCTTGCGAAGCAGACCCCGGCCGTCTGCTTTGCCAACGCCTGCTGTGCCTACTACTTGCTCTGCCTTCATGTCAGCGAAAATATGGGGAGATTTGGCGGCCCGCACCAGGACTTGTCTTTGCCGAGCATCACTGTGCGCAACCTCGCACAGATGCTGGCCCACACCATGCTGGCATGCGTGATGCACGAGAGCGGAGCTGCTTGGGATCTGTCGTGCCGACAGGGACGAGTCTGCGAAAGCCACTTCAGCCTCATAAAACGGCCCTTGGCGCGCCGGCACGCCGAGCATCCGTGACGGTGTCTACGGCACTCTGTCCTCGAGCACCTGCGTGTTTACAAGGAGTCCTTGAAGAGCAAGGGGCCCGATCCAGTTCCGCACGAGGATTCCGAGGACGAGGCGGCGACGACCCTGAGGGCTTTCTCGAGGACTGGGTGGAACATGAGCAGGAGGCCGAGGCAGGCGAGCTGTTGCAGGCATGTGATGCCCACGTGGAGGTCAAGGACCAGATCGCCCATCTGCAAGCCGAACTCGCAGAGCAAGCGCCGCCTGATGCCGAGGAGGAGCTCGTAACCGCCTCGGTGGATACCGTCTCCATCGAGAACCTGTGTGTGACTGATCTCTTCATGCAGATCCGGCAGCTCCCACTCTCCGAGGAAAGCCTGGTCGTCCTGCTGCAGCAGAGAATGGCGGAGGTCCGTCCTTGGAGCAGAAAGTTGTTCGTGGCGACAACGAGTGGAATCGGGTGCAACACGAGTTGTGCCTAGCACGCCAGGCAAGTCTCCTCACATCTGGCCAGAGCCGTCTGGCGGCATGGCCAGACAAGCAGTGCTGATCATCCGCAAGTCGCATTGTTCGTGAGGGCCGACGGCCACCTCGTCTTGACAGTCTGGCGAGGGGCAGCCCTCAAGGTGCGGGTCGGCGCGGTGTGCTGGCTCCCATCCGCTGTCGCCCAGTCACCCGTATGCAAGAGGCGACTTGTAAGCCTACCATGCTCAACAATGCTGGCAAGCCCGTCAGCAGGAGCTGCTGGGGCAGCATCAAAAATGCACCAAAGACAACCGGAACGAGCAGCAGGGTCAGCGGGCCCGCCCGGCCCCCATGCCACAACAGAGTAAGAGTAGGCAGCCAGTGAAGATGAGCAAACCTAAGAACGACCAGCAAGGCAGGCGGTGACGCGGAGAGGGGCTGAAACGCATCTACCTGCTGCTCGCGATGCAGGAGATGCAGATGTCCCTGCCTTAACATTTGTGCAACGCCCAGTCCTTGCCACCATAATCAACAACCGCTGCCCGTAATCTGTCCTCAGGTGACGCAGAAGGCGAGACCGCAACCACAGCAAGACCTCCCCCAAGCGGCCGGCTGGACAACTCATAGCAACACTGAACAGCGGTGGCAGGATGCTGGCGATCGAAATGGCTGAAGGGCTCGGCACCGCCAGCAGAATCCGACATAAAACCTCCCATCACAGCAGAACGGATGGCAACCTGATCAGCAAAGGAGGGCACGTAGGCATAATAGAGCCCATGTGGGTACAAGACCACGGCATTGGCGCTACTACTTTGGTGGAAAGCGACCTCACTGGGCCCAGAGAGCGACAGGCTAGTGGAAAACACGTCCTCAAGAGACAATCTTGGAGACAGAGAGCCCGGCCGATTCGGAAAGGTGGGTCGCGTAAGGCGCTCACTGGGCCAGATCTGCAGGGCATCGCCCTGTGGAAGAAGCAGCGCCCGCGCAGACGGCACAAACCAACTATTTGCCAAACGGCACAGAATCTGGGCGCAGGAGACGGCCAAGCGCTGCTGGTCCGCAGCCGCCTGAACGATTTCCTCGCAAGGCTGATTGCGGCGTGCATTGACAAGAGAAATCCGTCCTCCTAGCAGGCGAAGGTCAACAGGTACCAACATGCGCTGCCACGGAAGGCTGTACTCCGTAAGAACATACTGCTCCGGCGGCAGCGAAGGAAGGGCCTCAACAATACGACGGCAGTGCCACTCTGAAATCTGCAACCCCAATGCAGTACAAAGCTCCCTACGCAGCAACGGCCCATGGACCTGTCATCGAGGTGTAGAACCACAGAACATTGGAGCGCCCCCGGATAGTAGACACCTACATCACGTAGCGAGGCAGGCTGCCGCTGTAGGGCTGGAGTATAGTCATGGGTGCGCCTGGGTGTCGCGTGGGAGCAAGGTCCCGAAGGTCCGTAGCATTCGGCACAGAACCGGTAGCAAACACTGCATGCCCATGAAGTTGACTAACAGGCCAAATCTGAACCGCGCCGCACGGCGAACACAACAACCAGAGGAAGACCAGTGCCCGCTTCGGGTGCTGAGCTTGTGCAAGGGCTGCAGCACGTCCATGATCGGCCTTGGAAGAAGCGCGGCCGGGTGGTCCAGTGCCTCCCAGGCGTCCGCCTGGAACATACGCAGCGAGCAGAGGAGAGGAACAAGCAGCCAAGGTAAGACCCAGCGGAACCCTACTTAATGCCCAGAGCCAACCGCAGAATCGCCTGAAGCAGGACGCACCGCCAGCCCAGACATGCGCACGGGGACGGCAACAGTCGTCATTCGAGCTCGGTCGGCTCCAGGGGCGACACCTGGGACAGAAGGGGGCAAGGGACTGTGAGCAGGGTCTGCAGGTCCTTACACCCAGCAGCTGGGTGGGGACAAACCTTTGGCCGCCTTGGCCCTTGCTACATTCTGGATCCGCTCGATGTTGTGGCCACTTTCCCCGGATGAGACAACCCGTACCGAGAACCGATGGGTGCTGAAATACTTCCCGGAGGTAGGGTTAGTATGCTAGGGTTGACAGTTTAGCTTCGCACGCGGGGCTTTAGAGTTAATCTTGACCAGCTTTCCCTGCCAGTCGATGCAAAGCTTGAAGACCTGCGTGGAGAAGGAGAGCTGGAAGGGGAGCGACGCATCCCAGAATCAGAACCAGGCGCCGCAGTTACACCTGACAAAAAAAACAACGACCCTATAGTCGGTCCCTACTCACTATTCATCGTGGCCCGTAATCATCCCTAATCCTGAGCATTTTGAGCCTATGTGAGCCTGCTTCAAACTGAACCAAGGTCGCCGAGCAGCCGTGCATCCCAGTGCAGGGCTGGAACAACCGGCAGTTCACGCCGGCTCTTGTACAGAAGAATGCGACATTATTTCTTCGCCGTTTGCCGAATTTGTACAGCAGCACTTCCACGCCGCTGTTAGACAGCAACGAGTGCTTTCACTCCGGCAAGAAGGTTCTCAAATGGGAGGAGATATGCAGCAGGGCGATTATGTTCTTCGACACCACTTGGCTAGGCAAGGCGGGTCTTGTTTACTCTTCGCATGTTTTCAACATGCTCGCCGCATTGCATCCTAGCCGATCCGGGTCGTTCAAATCGGTTGCCAAGTTCGTGCGAGACGTGGACGCAACAGCCCCGCCGTGGCTAGCCCTCTTGTGAAGCAGTCGCAGCTCTAAGCTTCAATGTCATGGTCGGGTCTAGCCGTAAAAGTTAGCTGCTCGGGCTAGGGCTTGGCGCGTGGTATTTGTGGGGTACGGGCGGTCTATGTTCGCGGCGCGTGGGCGTCGCGTGGTATTTGCGGGGTATGGGCGGGGCGGGGAATGCGCTGTATTTGGGGGGTGGCCGGCCTACTGGGAAAATTATTTGCGGTGTATTTGCATGTATTTGTGGGTATGGGTGTATGGGGGGTGGCCGGCCTACGGGGGACGAGCGTCCCGCAGAGGCGGGCGTCGCGTGGTATTTTGCACGGCCGGTATGGGCGGTGTATGGGCGAGGAATGCGTGGTATTTGCGGGGTGGCCGGCCTACGGGGGACGAGCGTTCGCGGTTGGGCGTCGCATGGTATTTGCGGGGATGGGATGGTATGAGCGGTGTATGGGCGGGCTTGGTATTTGCGGGGTGGCCGCCGGCCTATGGGGGACGAGCGTTCGCGGAGGCGTGTATTTGCGGGTGTATGGGCGGGGAATGCGTGGTATTTGCGGGGTGGCCGGCCTATACGGGGGACGAGCGTTCGCGGAGGCGTCGCGCGGGGTTCGCGTGGGCGTCTCGTGGCATTATGGGCGGATATGGGCGGGGAATGCGTGGTATTTGCGGGGTGGCCGGCCTACGCGTAGGACGAGCGTTCGCGGAGGCGTCGCGCGTGGTATCTGCGGGGTATATACGCAGTGAAAATGGGCGGGGAATGCGTGGTATTTGCGGTGGCGGTGTATGGGCGGGGAATGCGTGGTATTTGCGGGGTGGCCGGCCNGGGGGACGAGTGTTCGCGGAGACGTCGCGCCGGGTTCGCGTGGTATTTGCGGGTGGGGCGTCGCGCCGGGTTCGCGTGGTATTTGCGGGGTACGGGCGGTGTATGGGCGGGGAATGCGTGGTATTTGCGGGGTGGCCGGCCTGCGAAGGACGAGCGTTCGCGTGGGCGTCGCGTGGTATTTGCAGGGAGTGATATTACAGAGACTATCTGCACTGAAGTGTTCTTTTCTTCGCCGCCCTAAACTCTTGACCTTAAAACTTATAACTCGCGCTCCTTTCGGTCTTGATGGCGCTCCGGGTTGTTTTTGGGTTCCAGGCTTGACCTTGTTTGAAGTCGTCGCAATAGCCGATCTGCAGTTTTCAGAATCCTTCTTAACGGGAACGCTAGTGACAAACCCCACTAGATCTTGATTGTCGAAACCTAACTGACAGTCATGTGCAAGTTGTTCAAAGAATTGAGAATCTTCTGCACCACAGAAGGCAATGTATCCAAGCCGAAACGCAGGGCTTCACCCACCCACCCACCCACTTGCCCGAGGCCCATCCAGCACATGCTGCAATGCAAGCACCGGCACACATGCACCGCAGGCCTGGAGATGCCTCCATTGCCGCACCGTTCACTTCCAAGGCCACTGGCCGTGTGGCTGCTGTTAGTCACAGCTGGGCGACTTTGTCAAACTTGGTTGACGGAGGCGCCTTCCGTCAAGAACTGTGTCGATTTAATTCGACAAGGTCGCTGCACCCTGCTCTCGGTCAACATCTCAGTCCGAGCACGAGGGAACATTTAGACCCTCAACGCAGTTGCCCGTGGCTTAGGCCCTCCAGCAGCAGCAAATCATGATGTCGTTGCCTCAATGGGACCTCAACGGGCTTTGTACAGAGTATGATGAGTATGGCTATGGCAGGTCCGCTACAGCACAGCACGTAGCACAAAAGCATGCTTTCAAGGTTGAACTGCATTATCAATGCCTACGTGCTCTCGGCGCTCTCCTTAGAAGGCTCTCGCACCTCGGAGAGGCCGGGCAGAGATTCGATCGGCTCTGCAGCACGAAGTTGCGAGCCTTTTGGTCAGCCAAGAGTCGTGTCGCTGGGCTCGTCAGGCAGTTGATGGCATCGTCCTGGCTGCTGACGACAGCATCTCTCGCGTTCACCTACGCTTCACCATGCCACTCAGCTGGTCTTTTGGGCAGTTCGTGCACACCTGAGCCTCACAAGAAGATGATTCTCTGCTTGGATGGCTGCCAATAGGAATAGCAGTCGGTGTTGACGGTGTTGGATGCTTGTTGACTTGTCATCGTGATGCTGTCGTGGTTTGTTTCTTTCGCCACTTCCGGCCGAGGTGATCGTATGCATCCTGTCCGTCCTCTTCGGTCACTTTTTCATCCAGCCGTCTTCTTCTCCATGCTTGGACAGGCCGAACTTAACAGCATCACCAGCGTGAAGCGGCCTAAACCATGAAGTTCCGTCATATCCGGATTCCCCGATGCATAACTGAATGAGGCTCAGGTGTTCGGAACAAGGAGCCGTTACAGAGAAGCTTGCCAAGGGTGCGTCCGGGGAGAGCGTGCGAGCTGGCTCCCGGGCTGCCTGGACAGACTCCCAGAATCTCCCAGACCTAGACCTCAAAGCTTGGGGCGGATGCCACGAGACGCACTTGCCTTTGGGGTTCGGTTGCAGCGTGACTCCCGGACTAGCCGCTCGGTCATCCTCCGACCACCGCAGTCCGCAGGCTGCGATACATCTTTTCTGCATGGTCCGTCTCTCAGCTGGCATTGTTCATCTGCCAGTCACGTGTGATGATTTTCTTGACAGGTCGCCGCTGTAAAAATGGCAAGGGCAGCAATGGAGGAAGACTCACCCGAAAGACAAGCAGGCTTCGTCATGCCTGGCCGTGAAGCTGCTCAATGCAGATAATGCAGGAATCTCCCGCAAAAGCTTGGTGCTATTTGGCACTTGTTCAGGCTGGTCTGGGCCGTCGCTGAAGGCCAGCAGTGCGGAACATGGCCTTGACTGTCGCCTTTGCTGTCGTTGTGGTGTTTGAGACATGTTGGCCTGCGGAGGATGTATCAGAGTTCTGGAAGAGGGAGAGAGCGAGACGGCGTGGTTTGATTGAGCAGGACCGAGTCGTTGGAGTTCATTGCCGAATTATGCTGAATTCATACAACTTGTGACAGGAGGAAGAGGAGGACTGGACCACGTATGCTTTGAATATGTGGCAGCAGCCGTTCTTGCACCGATCTCAGTTGAACACAAAAGGAAGCAAGGACCTGACACGAAAAAAACATGCCCATGAGAAGGCCAAACCTTATGAATACCGTGGTGTTTTTGGTCGAGACAGCAGCTGGCTTACACGACAGCAGCGTCTCGTGCGCGGAGAGGATGGTGCGCCATGAGCCAGTTCCCAAAGTACTCTCAGGCGCAGACCGTCGCCATCCTCTTCGTGAACTACAAGGTGCAAATGGTGCCCTGATCTTCCCCAGGGCTCAAGAGTGGGGTCGTCAAATCTTGGCGCTCAGGGTCAGCCATGGATGAAAGGAGTCATGGAGAACCGCGCTGGCGCCTCAAAGAATGGGATCGGGATTGCAGCAGATTTCGAGGGCAGCCTGCCTGAGGCTTTGTTTCTCTCAGTGGTGGTCGTTGCTGGAAGCGTAGCTGCAGCAGCGCTGGAGCCTCGTATTACATGCTGCATCATGTGGCAACGAATTGGAATGATCGTGGATTCAACCCTTCGATGCTGCGCTGCCTTCAAAGACGAGTTTTGTTGGGCTCTTGACCCTGTTCTGAAACCCTCCGATAACTATAACTATGATGTTCCGATGACTTAACGGGCTCTGGCAACTGAGGTGGGAGTTCCAGCCGCAGCTGAATGCCTTGATCCACTTGTCGCCTTTTCCGAATGTTCCTTGTCAGTGACAATGCCAGCAAAGGTCAGCATTCGAACTGCATTTGCTGCTCTGTCAGGACCAGTTCCGTTGGCAAGTCATGGGCCTGGTTGGCATGACGCTGGCGGGCACCTTCATTTGGGACAGGTTTTGTGTCTATCTGTTCGCAAGCGAGATCTTCAAGGCCAGCGGCGCCGCACCGAAGCCTGGTGGGCCTTGTGGCCATTGCTGAAGGCCATGGTGGACTCTGCCAAGAAGACAACTTTTAGAGCTGACATTGTGCCAATCTTCTTCACGATCTTGAAGGCACAGAGAAAGCACAGAGAAGAAAAGGCAAAAACATTGCTTTCTGCACTTCTTTGGAGGTCATGGCCTGCTTCCTGGTCCTCGGAACCGGCAACTTGCTCGTTTAGGGTTTAGGGTTTAGGGTTTAGGGTTTAGGGTTTAGGGTTTAGGGTTTAGGGTTTAGGGTTTAGGGTTTAGGGTTTAGGGTTTAGGGTTTAGGGTTTAGGGTTTAGGGTTTAG
>BGNK01007035.1:0-16615 GCA_003297005.1 Symbiodinium sp. clade A Y106
TTTTCATGTATTTTTTCAACTTTCTTCAGGTTGACTTCTGATTTTGATAACTTTGGTTTTTTCCAAGCCCCAGGATCCAACCCCCAAGGATCCAACCCTACAAACGAGCGTGTTGATTTAGGTATGTAGGTAGGTAGCTGGGAATTCCTGCCTGTATGTTTGCTTATATATGTATGTCTGCTTGCATGCTCGTTGCATGTTGTGTGTACTGTAGGTATGTGTGCATGCATGTATGTGCATATGTAAGTAAGTATGTCTGTATGCATGCATGCATGCATGTATGGAAGGATGCATGTGTCTATGTGCGTATGTACGTATGTATGTACGTATTTATGTGTTTGTGTGAGTGCATGTGTATATATCTGTGAGTGTGTCGTTGCGTGTATGTGCATTTGTTTGTAGGTGTGTATGTAAGTGTACATACATGTGTATATATATATATACACGTGTGTGTGTGTGTGTGTGTCTGTATGTGCGAGTTGTCCGTCTGTCCGTCGGTCTGTCTGTCAGTCAGTCTGTCTGCGCACATGCATGTGTGTGTGATGTGTGTAACATGTGCTATGTTTATTTTCTTGTAGGCATGTATGACTGGATGTATGTATGCATATGTATGTGTATACCACTGTTTGTTTTTTTGTTGTACGTTCGTTAATGTTGCATAGATACATAGTGGTTGTTGTTTTATACGAGTATACCTGTCTTCTAGACAGTCTGTGGTGTTCTGCGAAGTGTATAGTATCAACTGTATCCCAAAGGGTCCATGTGCCTAAGTAGTATATACGTTGGCCTTGCTGTAGTCCCTATATACGTATTTTGGGCCAAAGTATATACTATTTGGGTACACGACCCTCATTGTATAATGCGTATTGTATCACGTACAGTGTATATTGCATACCATAAGGCTCCTAAGAGGGATCTCTGGGGGAGGGTTTCGGCTTTGGGGGCTAGGGTTTGGGATCTCACTACGAGGGTCCAGGAGCATTAGGGTAGGACATAGAATACTGTACGTTGTAAACAAATGTATGTAGAGATATACATACATATCCATACGGGTTGACAGAGACAGCCGGAGCAGAGGAAAGCGAGAGCGTAACAGATAGATGTATAGATAATGATAGAAAGAGAGAGAGAGAGAGAGAGATAGGGATAGCGGGAAACACAGATAGAAAGCAATCAATAAATAAATATATATATATATATAGTAAAGACAGATAGATAGAGAGACAGATCGATGGATAGATCGGTCGATATAGAAGGCCCACCTAGAGTTTAAGTATAGCCGGCGATGTACTCAGCTCACCACATACATAACATGTACAGGATACAGGACATATGTATATATATATATATATATATATATCTGAGGAGTTGTGCATCGACTCTGTGACTCCTGTTGTTTGTAGCAAAGTCAGGGTATCAGAACAAGACATAGTGCATGCACTTACAAACAAGCATACCTACCGCCCTGCCATGCCCACATGAATGCATGCATGCATACATGCATACGTTCCTGCACGCATACAGCCCCCCTAGACACACACACACACACGCATACACACACACACGCATTCATACATACATGCGTGCATGCATACATGCGTACATGCTTCTACAGACGATACATACATGCATACATGCATGCATACATGCATACTTACAATAGAAGCTACATCAACCGTACCCTTGCAGCACAACATTATCCCACACACTGCAGTAAGATATTCTGTTCGAATTAGCAACATGTCATCACACCATGCCACAGAGGTCTTCCGAATGAATACCGCGAAATAGTTCAGATTACAGCGAATAGCAGCTTGTGCCCTAAACTCCTAAACTCTAAACCCCAAACCCTAAAACCCTAAAGCCCTAAACCCTAAGCCCTAAAACCCTAAACCCTAAAACCCTAAAGCCCTAAACCCTAAAACCCTAAACCCTAAAACCGCAGGAGCGGCTGTTGAACCAACCGGTCGACCCGGACATACGAGACACTCGCGAGGGGGAGGCGACTCTGCTCTGTCTGTCTTGCCATCACGGAGCCTTGGCGAGATTGCTAGGGGCCTTAATAACCAGAATAGGATTTTGGGCTATCATAGGCATAGGGAGCCCCAAAATAGTAGTATGTACTATCCCAAAGGGTCCAAGTACCATCATAGAAGGTACAGTAGGGGTGTTTAGGGATTCTAGGGTTTAGGGCTCTTTCTGGAGGTTCAGTTAATGGAATATATGGGAGTTTCCGAAAATTAGGGGTACCTTATTTTGGGGTCTTTATAATAAGGATCCTACTATTTAGGGTCCTATATTTTTGCCCCCCTATTTTCGGAAACTCCCATTACTATGCTTACCTTTGGTTAGTATGGAGGAATGGGGTACAATTATAACTACTATTACTACCATTCTTCCATTCCCTACTAACCAAAGGTAGGTATGGGGGCCATAAGCCATAAAAATTACCTACACTACTTTGGGGTTCCTTAGGGTTTTCGGTTTCAGCGAGTTTAGGGAGTTTAGGGCTTGGGATTACCATACTCCCCTGCGTCAGCTCCTGGCTCCCAATTTAGCGCAGTACCTCCGAAACCCTACGCCCCAACCCTAAACCCTAAACCCTAAACCCTAAACCCCTAAACCCTAAACCCTAAACCCCTAAACCCTAAACCCCTAAACCCCTAAACCCTAAACCCCTAAACCCCTAAACCCTAAACCCCTAAACTGCGTAACCCCTAAGCCCTTTGAAAGAGCACTTAGGCTTTGACGAAATCACGCGGCTTCTGTTGGAAGCCCAGGCAGATCCGGACAAATGCCTACCTGACGGTGCAGGCACCTTTGGTTTGCTATGTTGTATACCTGGTGCTATACTCTGATTGTGTCTTCGCTTCGTTCAGGCCTGGCGTAGGTAGTTGGGTGTAGCAGTAGCATCGTACATACACTCCAGCCGCACTGCTCTATCCAAAACCACTATACAATTCAACCCTCGACTCTCGACCGAACGCCCCAAATCAAAAACCCGGAACCCCAAACCCTTATAAGCCCCTACCTGTACAATGCCAATTGACATCCCCCTGTAGTTTCTGAGGTGCTTTGTTCCTGGCCTGCCGTGGTGCCCACGTAGATGCCGTGCGACTTCTTATCGAGGCCAGAGCAACGCCGGACCTACCAGAACATGGTCAGGCCGTCTCCGGTTTCCCTAAACCCCAAACCCTAAAACCCTAAACCCTAAACCCTATTTGGGGTTTGGTTTAACGTTTTGGGCTTAGGGCTCTCTCCGAGGTTCCTTCACAGGTTCTACAGGGGAGGGATCTTTCGGCTTCGAACGGGTTGAGGGTTTAGCTTTCGGGGTTACTAGCCTAAGGGGTTCCTACAAGGGATGTTTATGGGTCCTAGGAGGGGTTTAATAATTTAAGGTTCTGGCATGTTCAGGCTTTTAGAGAGGTTGAGGGTTTAGCGTCTAGCGTTTTTTTCAAATTTTTAGGGTCTAGAGTTCATGGCTTCAGAAAGGGGTTAGGGTTTCGGGTTATCCAGCAGCCCTCCAGGTACCCTTTAACAGAGGCGCTACGGCCCGTAGTAGCGGGGTAGTGTCGTGGATTTTTTTCAGTTTCGGGTTCTACAAGGAGGGTTCTTGAAGGGTTCAGTTGGGTTTAGGGTTTAGGGTTTAGGGTTCAGGTTTAGGGAGGGGGTTTAGGGTTCAGGTTTTTGGAAGGGTGCTTAGTGTTTAGAAGGGTAGCAGGGTTTCAGATGGACTGTGTGAGGGTTTAACGGTTTTGTATGGTTCGGTGGGTTTGATGATAATAAAGTGACCTGCAACCGTGAAGATGCACCCTTCGGTCCCGGAATGAGTTGTTAGGGATTAGGGGTTAGGGTTAGGGTTGGCCACCTGTGGAGGTTTTTGTCAGTAGCTTCAGAGTGTAGCGTCTATATAGGCTTGTTCTATGTTCCAGATTTCACAGACGGGAAGTGGTTTTGCTCCACGCCAATCTTGCTCCTACCCGCTCACTTTGGAATCTATACAGAGTATTTTTTGCTATCCGACCAGGTATGCAGAGGGTTTTCTTTGCAGATACAACCCGCCACGCCGGTGGTTACCGGATAGCAACCCGTCTTCTAGGTTCCAGAAGCAGCGGGAAGAAGCAAGAAAGGCTTTTGCGGCAATGTCCCTAAACCCCTAAACCCTAAACCCCTAAACCCTAAACCCTTAAGCTACCTTGCCAGACCTATAGGGCCTACTCAGACCTATATTTTGTAGGTTCTTATTACAAGCCGGAAAGTCGACCCAGCCAAAACAGTAGGTTTTGGGTCGCTCAAGAATTTCAGCCCTATGTAGCTCCCTGATAGTTACACTAGTTCTACTATAATCTGCCTCAAAACCCTATTGAAACCATTCAGTTCGCTGTAACCCCAAAATATTACGGTCTATACACAGAGCCCCAATAACGAGTCAAGGTCGCTTGGTCAGGTTCCTATATTTATATTAGTCTACACTCCACCCTAAACCCGAAAAGGCAGTGCCACTACAAGTCTCAGCAGCTATGGGGCTGGTCGACACCACACGACTCTTGCTGGACGCTCGCGCAGATGCTTCAAAGAAGAGCCTCAGCCGCGGTTCATTGACTCAGGATTTGTCATAGAAACCTACATACTTACTTATACTGTAGTGGAGCTGCATACCCTTATTCTAATTATTATGGACCCTACATGAGGGTTTTCGCAAGTTTCGGTGTCGCGCTTCAGAAGCTTCTCGATCATTAGTATATTAGTTAAGGCCAGAGTATTCAGAGCTGAGGGCGGGACTATCAAGGGTAGCACTAAGGGGTGCTCGCAGTTGTAAAGACCTACTGAAGCACTGAAGAGCTATCTACTGCAGGATTCCTTCAGCACATTCCTGTTGTAGGAAGTTTGTCAGTGACTTCCACAGTCCACAGTGGGCACCGCCAAGCCCGAATCTGCAAACTCTGAATGTCTAAGCCAAATACCTCGTAAATGTTCATCCCACACCTTGAACTCTAATAAAGCGCCTGAAATCCGAAGCCCTTCACCATAAAACCTGAACCTCTAAACAATCCCAATCCAAAGCCTCGACGGCATCTGACTGAAGTGCATCCCACAACCCTAAACCCCAACAGAAACCTGATAGAGCCCTTTAGGTACCCACTTTAGGTACCCCTAAAGGAACCTATTTGGGTACATGGACCCTGAGTGAACGGAATGACCAGTTTCTTTCAAAGGAGTCCTTGAATCGAAGATCGCGCGGGCTTTAAGGTTTTGGGGTGGTTGTGGATTTGCAAAGTTTATAGGGTTGAGGGTTTAGGGTTTAGGGTGGATCTACAAGGTTTGTAGGCTTGAGAGTCAGAGATTATGCTGGGAATTCCTTCGGTTTGGGGTTCAAGCTTGAAGTTTCCAGGCTTGCCAAGCTTTAGGATGCTCTAATGTCTGCTTGCGCCATGCCCCATGTTGATGGGAGCCCTGCATGCCGCGTCCCGTTGGAGTTTCTTCTACCTACTACTGGGCCCGGAGCATCAAGTGAGTTATTCAGGCCTCTACATCCTTCACATGTTGCGCTTGCCGGCAAATCTGATTGAATAGAGCCGAGGGCAAACTAGCGGTTCTTTGCCCTACATATAGGGTCATGCTGCTATGCCCTCCCCCTTTCTTAGGGTACCTATTTTCCTATGTACCAGTTCCTTAGCTTAAATAAACTAGGTACATACCCTGTTTCACATGACCCTCACATCCCCAACAGCGAAACTCCAACCAAGGAGCATTGGTGCCGATGGTCGTCCAGAAAGCGCATTTCTCAAGGCAGGCATGGCCCTATACCCCCTTGCCGGGGTAGGTTGTTTCCGACCGAATGCTATTCCCTTGCTGACTTAGTGCCGAAACCCCAAATCCTAAATCCGACCTTGAACCCTATAAGCCTAAGCCCCAGACCCAAATCCCAAACCCAAACGCAAGTGTATCATAAAACTCCCAAACCATAACTCCTAAACCCTAAATCCCAAACCCTCAATCCTAACTCCTAAACCCTAAATCCCAAACCCTCAACCATAACTCCTAAAACCCTAAATCCCAAACCCTCAATCCTAAACCCTGAACGCTAAAGCCTTTTCTCGTCCTGTGAGGCGGCAACTGGTGGGCATGTGGAGCTCGTCCGCCTGATGGTGGAAGAGTGCCTCAGCTCTTTAGTCTTCTGTGCAGGGTTCAAACTTGAGGGGGGTTTAGGGTTCCACCTTTACCTAAACCCCCAAAAGTAAGTAAAATAATGGCCCAATACCCATAAAAGGCTATTATTCTACAGGCCTTTGGGTTCCAGGCAAGGTTCCACCTTCAAGGTTAGGGTTCGAGGTTAGGGTTTCAAGATTGAGAGGGCTGCGGTTAAAGGAGTGTCAGGCATTTTTTGGGGGAGGAGCTTAGGGATTTGGGATTTTTTTGGCTTGCGGTTTTGGATTCAGTGGTTCAGTTGGGTTGAGAATCTTTGGTTCTAGAGCTTGGGGTTTACGGTTTCAGGGTTGAGAGTTTGGGTTTGAGGGTTGAGAGTGTGCGATGTGGGGTTCCATGATGTTGGGCATTGGTTTTCGAACAAATCTCACAGGCAGGGGTCCGAATTTCGGGCTTGATGTGTTACGCACTTGAAGCAATTTGTTGATGATAACTCTAAATGCCTGCATCTTGAACCCCAAACCCGTAAACAGTAAGTGAAAAGTGTTGAGTTTGCGGTAGAAGCTTGCTGACTGGGTCTTACCGTTTATAGGCTCCGAGTGAGAATCTCTTGTTCAGGGTTCGGGAGTTTGAGAGCTTCGTTTCTGAACCTTCTACAGTTTTCAGCTGCAGGTGAGTCCCTGAAGCCTAAAGCTGTAATCGCGTGACCTCCAATCTTCCATGCTGAACAGATGCTCACTTCCTAAACTCTGGACACTAGCTAACCCTTGGTTTATAGAACCCTCCCAAAAAAGTCAAAACTACATCCTGCTTCTCAGCCCTGTACTTCCGAAGCCCCAACTCCCTACACTTGATGTTGAAAAAGATCCCTACACCCTGAAACCTGACACCCACACCCGAAATCCAGGAGGGTGGTTGTCAAAATTATGGTCCCTTTGTGGAGTACGGCACCTAATATTTAGGGTACCCAAAAAGGGACCATAATTTTGACAACCACCCAGGTATATAGGGAGTATGAGGCGTGAGGCGATAGTATTGAATTCCGATCACGCTTGTATTTGCGAGTCGAAGGTTGACGGCTGCAAGGGTCATTGTTTCAGGGTTTCCGGTTCCATTCGCATGGCTTTACACCAAAACCCTGTTCTAACGACCACAAACGCACTTGTTTTACTCGACTCAGCACTTTTTTCAGGGGCTTTGGGGTTGCAGGAGCTGTTGGTGAGGCCTTAAAGGGTTCTACAAGGGATCCGTCGGCTTTAGGCTGCGAAGCCCGACAGTCCTTCTAAACCCGCAAAGCCTAATCCCTAGTGGCCCCTGGCCGCCCTGAAGAGCCTTAAACCCGAAACCCTAGAATTCCTAAAAGGCCTTAAAGCCTTAAGGCTTAAATCAATATGGTATTCCGAAACTAGGGGGACCCTAACGTAGTACCCTGAATAATAAGGACCCAGAAATGTACCCCTAATTGTCGGAAACTCCCATATATAGTCCATTAACTGAACCTCCAGAAAGAGCCCTAAACCCTAGAATCCCTAAACACCACCGAAGCCCCTTGAGGTACGAGCTCGACAAAGCCGAAGCACCAGAGGCGGCAGGAGGGGCGCTCTTCATGGCATGCATGCAGCTGGGCGGTGTACTATAGGCGCCTTAATAATTACCTACATGGGGTTTCCTTGTCAAAATTATAGAAAATTGGGTACCGAAACCCTATTCTAGTGAATTAAGGCCCCTAAAATAGGGTTTGGGGTTACCTGCAGGAGTTAGGCTTTAGGCTGTAGGCTTTAGGCCTCTAGGGTTAGGGAAGGAGGTGGGGCTGAGAGTATTTATTCTGGGCTTTATGGGGTTTCAGTCAGCAGAGGGTGTTTTTTTCACTTTTCAGGGGCTTGTGGCCAAGGGTTTACACTGCTTTTCGGGTTCAAGTCTAGGATTTATGGCTACAGGGCAAATTTTGTGATGGGGTTTGGGGCTTTGACAGGTTTACAGAAGTCGTGCTCATAAGATATGATTTATCCCTAAACCCTATACCCTAAACCGTTATATACATGGGAATTTCAGAATTGGGACCCTCACGAAGGCGTAGACCCGCCAAGCAACACGACCCATGTCCGAAGGACTCCCAAATTCAAGCATTCCTACTTCTATCAAATGTATGGTTTCAGGGTGGAAATAGGGCACATAGGGTTCAGGGTGTAGGATTTAGGGTTCCAGGTGGGTGGTTGTCAAAATTATGGTCCCTTTCTGGGTCCCTTTGATGATCGGCACCTATGATTTAGGGTACCCCAAAAGGGACCTTGATTTTGACAACTACCCAGGTTACCTGCCAGATCCGTGAGGTAATGTTGTTGATAGGCTCAAAAGTGAATAGTTTGGGGTTCGGGAAGACTGACCACCTGTCGACTTTAACGCCTGCCTACCTAGCTGACACGAAGACGAATTCCCTTGCATGTGACTTGTAGATGAACGGATGCACACGAAATGCGGAGGTCTGAATACTCAGTAAGATGTATCTCCACACACTATGCCCCAGCGTCCGATTCTACTGGCTAAGGCTCCTTTAATACACACAGCACCCCAGACGTAGAGCCCTAAACCATCCTACCCATAGGCCAAAAAGTAGTTCGTTGTTGGGATTACCTTATGGAATTCTAAATATGAACCTCAAAAAGGAACTACTTTGGGGCCTATGGGTAAACCCTATGATTTATAAGTCTCAGCCCTAAGGAAAAATCACGTGGAGACCGCCTCATTTCTTCTCGAGGCCCGGTTTCAGGGGTTTAGGGTTTATAGGGCTTGTAGGGCTTATAGGGTTTACGGGCTTACAAGGTTTATAGGGCTTGTAGGGCTTATAGGGTTTATGGGCTTGTAAGGTTTACAGGGCATTATAGGGCTTATGGTTTTACAGGGTTTATAGGTCTATAGGGCTTGTAGGGTTTATAGGGTTTAGGGGGGATAGGGCAGCTCGCTGGATGTTGGCAATACGGGCTAGTGCTTTTGGGTCCTTCAGCTGTCTACGCTCCAGGGTTTAGGGATGCTTCCGGGGTATTTCCAGGGCTCCACGAGGGGGTCTATAGGGTTTCGGGTTAGAGGTTCCCTCAAGGGGTATTGTAGTGATCTATAGGCTTTGTGGTTTCGTGGCTTCACGCTGCAATGTCAAGGGGGTTCAGGGAGTGGCATTGCAAAGGTGTCGGGTCTGATCGCAGCTTTAGCTTTAGTATTTTCTGTAGGTTTAAGCATTTGCACGAAGACTTGGAACATCCTCAAGGTGCGTGCTGCTCGGCTTATGAGTTATGCCTTGTCGGATTGCTTCTGGATGCACTGTATTGTAAAGTTGATTGTAAAGAGGCTTCATTGTAGCGCTTTCTTTCTTCAAAGCATCGTGCAATAGTTGCTGTATCCCTTGCTTCGTCCAAGCAGTGTCGTAACCATCGAGTTCAGGATATGTTTCCAAGGAAGTGAAGCAATTGTGGCACTTCCTCTGGAGTGGTTAAGTTCGCTTTCCTTGCCAGACGAGGAGAAGGCAAAGATTGACAACATCCAGCCGAAAGACTTGGCAAACGAGTATGATAATAATTTGAAGTTGCCCCAGTTCCATGCTATGAAGAGGGACTACATTGCTTTAGAACAAGGGTGACGGCAACAAGCTCGAGACCGAGGAAGATGGAAGGCTCAAAGTTTCGCTTAAGTTCGGAACGGACACAATGCCGTTCTTTTTTGACCCAGACTAGACCTTCAGCAAGGTCAAAGAGTACATCCATGTGAATGCGTTCGACATACACTGTCATAACTAACACCCCACCTCCAAGCCGAGCCCTAAACCCCTAAACCCCAAATCCTAAACTCCCAAAGCCCAAACCCTAAACCCCAAACCCAAACCCCTAAACCCTAATCCCCCAAACCCTAGCCCCCCCAAACCCCGAAACCCAACCCCTAGACCCCAAACCCCTAGACCCTTGCCTGAGCCCTGAACTTGAAATTCAATATCCACAAACCCTGAACTTGAAATTGAAAAACCCTAAACCCCTAAACCCTGAAACTCGAAACCCTCTGCTTGAAGTTCAACAACCTACCTCCGCCCCGGCTTTGGAAGGCCAGGGCTCACCCGGACAGAGCATACGAGGTTCCTGGAACGAGCCTTTGCGAAGCACTTAAAAACTTATATAGTACACTCAGTATATATGTATATATATGTATGTAAGTATAAGTATAAGTATAAGTATAAGTATAAGTATAAGTATAAGTACAAGTACAAGTACATGTATATGTATATGTATATGTATATGTATATGTAAATATGTAGATGTATATATTTATATAGGTGAATATGTATATGTTTATGTATATGTATGTGTATGTCTATATATATATATATGCACAAAGATACATATATCTGTATGTATGTATGTATGTATATGTATACATACATTTTTATTTGTTTGTAGATGCGGAAAGACATATGATATGCATCATATGATATATGATATATGCCCTATGGTCTATAATATTGATATGAGATGGCATCTGATGTGATATGGTAACACATGGTATGAGATGCTATCATATGATATGTGATGTGGTATGATACAGTAGATGGTATGATCTGGTAGGGTATGAGTGGTATGGCATGGTAAGATGTCCGATGTGATATTACAATATGTTCTTGTTTATTCTACGATGTGATACAGTGAAAACTCTGTATAAGAACCCCGTTCGGCGAGAGTAGCCCACCCTAAGGTTCTTCGTTTCCATTACATTTGATTTTGCCGGTCGAGCAGCTAGGGTAGGCTCAGGTTCTTAACCACGTTCTTACCAGGATCGAAAACAGACCTTTGCACATGGGCGCATGCGCAGAACCACTGCGCTATGGAGTGCCTGCCCTGCAATTTAGTTTTGGGAAATGTGGATGGGAGCCTTGGGGTCAGGCGAGCACAGGTTGAGCAGGAGGCTGCAGGTTTGGAAAATTCAGATTTCAATTCTAAATTTCCACAACCTTGGGGCTGGAGGCCCAGCCGGCATGACACTAGGAGGGTTCGAAACAGCAGCCTCGCACTGCGAGAGCACATGCACAACCACTGCGCTGTGGCATGCCTGGCTGTATCCAGCCAACATACGCTCATTATGCTCAGGCAGAGGGTTTGTTGATGTGGAGGGTTATCAAATTTCGTTTTCGATTCTAAATTTCCTTGGTGAGGGAACGAACTCAAAAAATAAGAACCTGACCCAAAAACTAGGGTACCCTGAGGTTCTTAATGTTGAAGCATCTGGGATCTTGTGAATTCCGCCTGGGTAGGGGCTAAGGTTCTTAAACAGTGGGTTCTTATACAGTGCTTTCACTGTATTATGTTCAAGTATAGTGCATTTTGCGATATGATACGGGATGATGTGATATGATATGTTGATATGTTACGACTTGTTGTTTGCCCTGAATATATTATGTGACATGATGTCCGGGTACCTGCTATTATGTGGTCTTACATATTATGATTCAAAAGTCCTCCAGGGATATGACTGCGCGAGGTCAAATTTAACACGGGCAACAACGGCAATTTCACAGTGATTTGTATAAATTGGTATTAGTGTTTTGACGTTGACAAGGTTGTGACAGTGTAAGCAATAGAATTGCGCATCTAGGAAGGTCAGCAATATTGAATTACCGGCATGCAAGAAACCATGGTGATTCTCTCCAGCAAGTTTGTGAGGGCTGTGCACAAGCTTCTAGAATTGTCAGAGGGCCTGGAGAATTCGTTTTGCTCGTGTCCTTGATGGCCTCTGCGGTTACCGAAAGAAACAGCATGAGAATAACAAATACAAAAAAACTATACCCGCACATCCTGAACCCTGTAACCATAAAGCCCTAAAGCCCTGCAGCATGCCCATGGTTCGGCTGCATGTTGTCTGAGTCTACGGAGTCCTAAACTTTCACGCTCTGCACCATGGACCTGGACCAGATTGCGTAATTTTTCACAGACTTACCACCAAAACCGGTCGATAATCCAAATGCTGGTCAAATTTTCAGGCTTCCGCATTCTCGGCCCTGAACTCAGGGTTGCACGTCAACTTCGAAGGTACACGGTTCCAGAGGTTTAGTACTCCTGTAGATTGTCGAGTGCGAATGATTCGGATTTACACGGCGTGCTCTGAATGCTGATGTTGAGGGTTTGCGTACAGACACCCAACTGCCAGGCAGGATTTAGGGCCACGGTCAAGGCTGGAAGTTCCCCCTGCGAGCTGCATGCCTTTTCTAGTTAGATTCTAGTATTTGAACAGCCCGAAACCTTTGCATGTGGCAAATAACCTGTCTTGACACAGCTCGAACAGGTTCAGGGTTTGGTCCGTTTGGTGTTATGTTTTGTTCTGGGTCGACCAGATAAGCTTGAGGGCTTCCTTAAATCCTAAAACCGCAAGCCCTCCAGGACTCCGCTGGCGATCGCTGCCAAGGAAGGCCACCTGGAAGCTTTACGACTCCTGCTTAGAGCGGGTGCGGCGCCTCAGCTTGAAGACCACCGATCGGTGACAGCAAGCACTCATACAGTGTCATCTAAAAGTCTGAGTAGTTCGAATACTTGATTAATAACCCGTGATTGTTAGTCCTTCGATACATATGTTACACTGTCCCCGACAACCCCGTTCTTGTTCTTAAGGCCCCACTAGCAGCTTGCGGGTTTAGGGTTTAACCTTACACATGAGACTACTCAAGCTGCGGTCCTCACCTTTAGGCTCAACGTCCTCGGTCAATATCAATTTAGGGTTTAGCTGTTTGGGGTTTAGGGGTTTAGGGTTTGGGCGTCCAGGGTTTGTCGGTTTAGTTGAGGGTCGAGGTAGGGGTTTAGGGTTTGGGCATACATCCATCCATCCATCCATCCATCCATCCATCCATCCCTGCCTCTGTCCCTCTTACCGTCCATCCGTCCGTCCGTCCATCCATCTATCCATCCTTCCCTCCCTCCCTCCATCCATCCATCCATCCATCATTAGATTACGCACGAAACCTTAAACCCCGAACGAAGCAGCCCTTCACAAAGTCTACCTAAGCCCCCCAGAAGTCCTACCCTCCCACCGCTTTTTTCGCCAACACACACACACACACACTAAGGGTCCATGTACCTAAATAGTATATACATTGGCCTTAAAGTACTCCCTATATGGATACATTGGGCCCTATTTAGGTACATGGACCCTTAGGGACACACACCCGCTCACACACCCGCACGCGCGGTCAATTGACAAAGCTCAGGACTTGAACCTGCTCACGCCCACGGGCGTGACGCCCCTGGTGGCAGCATCGGCATATGGCCAGCACGATGCGGTGGTTTTTCTGCTGGAGACCGCTAGGTTGTTTTAGACCAGGGTTTAAGGCTTCAGCTTGTTGGGTCAGATCTGCTTCTAGGTATAGATAGGTGCCACGGTTTGTTGAGTTTGTTCTGTGGGTGTTTCGGGTTGATGGTTTTGGGCTTTTGTTGAGAGTGAATTAGGGTTTAGGGGTTTGTTCTGGTTTAGGGTTTAATTATAGGGTTTCGGGCAAACAAGGGTGCTGAAGTTTCGTTTGGGGATAGGAAACAACTGAGGAGAATGACGACCTGCGGGTTGTCCTTGATATCGTCGCTGACTAGAGCAAGCTTGGGTGCCCATGATTTTTTGCATCAGGAACAGAAAACAACGAAGAGGATCCGGGACGGAGGTCTATCGAGTATTATAAGGGGCCAGTCGAAATTGTGAGTGTAGTGTCCCTTGATTAAAGTCCATCCGTAAAAAAAATATATATACACATACTGTTTCGACTATCAACAACTCCCCAAAATTTTTTGTAACTATCAAAGCTCCAATGTTCTGAGCCTTTGGGGGGGTTGGACCATTGGAGGTACCCGGGTCAGCCATGATGCTCTTGGGGAATCTGCTCGTGATGTCTCTGACTCGATGGCCCCTCTTGCGTCTCCGTGCATCAACAAACCTGATCAACCGATTCTGGAGGATTGTTTGCTGGGATTTCATAGCTTGTGATGTTGCTGTGGCCCTTACGGTACTGAGTATTTGGATCTCAGTGTCGGCCTCCTCATTTGCCAGGCGGGGATCTGCTGTTGCAAGCAGACGGTTTGTGAATTATTTGCGTGCAAATGCCTCGTAGAATCTCGCTGTTACAGGCGAGTTGAACTTTGATCCCTGCACCTAAACACCAAAACCTTAAACCCTAAACTCAGCC
This sequence comes from Symbiodinium sp. clade A Y106, assembly GCA_003297005.1. Classification (NCBI taxonomy): domain Eukaryota; class Dinophyceae; order Suessiales; family Symbiodiniaceae; genus Symbiodinium; species Symbiodinium sp. clade A. Next base: position 14,339 of record BGNK01007035.1, read on the forward strand.
CATAGATGTCCGGTTTCCCATGGCAGGAGAATCTTGCAGAGATCCAAAAGACAGCCGGCAACGGCATGTCTCCACTCTTGGGAGCATGCAAGTCTCTCGGTTTGGTCGGCTTTTTTAGGGTAGTGGGGAAGGGTTTAGCCGCTTAGCCCCCAGGGCTCTGTGATAGGAGCACAGTGTTTACGCTGTCTTAAAAGCGCGCCAGCATCGACTACTGTGTTTTCCACTGACGCATGAATAATGCTCCATGCTCACATAGCAACAGCGAGGGTAGCCAAAGTCCAAAATGTACGAACCGTTGGTCCTACCTTGCTGAACCCCGAAGCCGCAAAAAACATAGACTATAACTAGATAAGCCTGGGGATCCAAAAACCTAGCGTTTTGAGGGTTATACCCTCTTATTAATTAAGGGGTCATAATAAGCTACTATTTTGTAGGGTTTGGGGATACAGGATGACCGAACGGACTAGAATTACTACCAAGGCATGGTCGCTTCCGCGTGGTCCACCAACTGCTCACCTACGGGGCCAACATCCATCAGGCGATGCGTGATGAGGGGGAGACACCGCAGCTCGGCCCCTTCGGTTTAGGGTGTAATATAGGGTCGGTTAGGATTAAGGGATGAGGGGGAGGCGCCGCAACTTGTCTTAGGGTTCGATAATCTGCGGGGTCGGAGTAATTATCAACACATATATGGACCCGACTATAGTTACAGTATGATTTACCCGCAGAACACTCCAAAACGCTATTGTTATTGGTTCGGGGTTAGGGTTTAGGTTTGTGTCTAGTAGTTCCTGTGAATCAAGTTGTTAACCCTGAACTCTAAACCCTTCCAAGATTGACTACCAAAGTTGAAGTTGAAAGGCTCAGCATTGAATGCCTGTCGTTGCAGGTGTACGCAGGGAAGAAGCTTCGTTTAGTTTTACATTTGCCCCCCCCTAGATGGTTATCGCATGAGTATAGGCCACAACTATTCTAAACATTGACGCTCCTATACTATATGGGTGGTTGTCAATATTAGGGTCCCTTTTGGGGTCCTTATAATAATTCGGCACCTAGTATCTAGGGTACCCAAAATGGGACCCTAATTTTGACAACCACCCATATGTTTCGAGATTCGGGCTTCCTTTCAAGCGTCGGGTTTTGAAGGTTTGGGAGTGTAAGGTTCCCCGGCAATTGGAGTCGTCGACTTGGCGTTTGTCATGTCAACGGTCAGAGCTTGGAACGAACCGAGAGACCTACTTACTCTACGCTTTCTATACCAGCCTGAATAAACGGCAATACTGGTCCGTAGTTACAATATCTATGGTAGTGAAGTATAACGTACACCAAAGATTTGGGCCCCTGTAGTACATGAACGTCATCCCTGCACCTTCGACGTCGAACCTCAAACAGAAAGCCTGCATGGGATTGCTTTGCTGCAAAAGACCGGGGCGTGAGTATAGGGGCCTCAATAAACAGGTAGAGTAGGTTTTGGGGTGTATATGAGTATACAGCATACATATACTGAGAAATTCAGGAATAATTTAATTTAGGCTTCTGTACCATGTGGCCGTGTCCTAGTTCGGTTTCTGGTGTCCCACTCCACAAACACCAGCACCTAAGTTCCAGACGCAAGTCAAAACCACTTGTTTAGGCATTTGAAAGCTCGATCCTCACATATTGGTTGCCCGGGTAATCCAAACCCACCGCAGCCGTAAACCCTAAGCCAAACCGAAGCCAGAGCCAAACCTTGTTGAGGTTTTGGATGGCCTGCCGTTCTGGCAACATCAATATCGTCCAGGAGCTTTTAGAAGCAAAGGCACGTGGGACAAAGCCGAATGAATATCCATACAGTCTCATGCCCCCACCCCCTCCCCTTCAATAACAAGTCTGGCATTTGCAAGCCCCCGTATGAGGGCTTTAGTATTTGCCTTCAGGATTTGGTCAGGGCGTTGTAGGGCTTTACAAGGTCCAGGGCTTACAAACCCTCGGATCCACACGAAGGGCCTGACGGATCAGATTTCCGTGTGCGCGTCAGAACGGTTGTTCAGTTTCAGGAGGACTGGTGTGTCTGCATCTGTGTGTATTTGTTTGTCTAAGTGTTTGGTTGCTTGTTTTGTTTGTTTGCTTGTTTGTCTGTTTGGTTGTATGTTTGCTCGTTCGTTTGTTTGTTTTGTTTTGTGAAGATATGAGCACTTTTCCTCCTGGGAGCTTAACCTCTGCCACTTTGTTGGCTCAAGCCAAAGACTTTGCAGACAAAAAGGCCGAGGCACTTTGGGGATAAGTTGAGACTTTGTG
>BGNK01007036.1:2132-14643 GCA_003297005.1 Symbiodinium sp. clade A Y106
TAAGATTTAAGGTTTAGACTCAAATACCCTAATTTATTTATATTCAAACCAAATCGAAAAAATCGGTGGAATTTCAATTCTATGGCATTTTTCATATAGAAAGAATGAATGGATAATTTTTGCACTAAATTATTGTACAACGAAACGAAGGCGCCAATGAGCGCCTCCCGACGGTCAACGACTTCGTCAACTACACCGACTGAATTACTTAGTGAGTCGGCGGTATCTTTATCGGAAGTACCTTTAATTACTTCCGCAATTGCGTTAGCGATACCTACAACACAGTGCCACTACCAATTCCTTCAATCCAATATCCTACGACGTACTTTCCAACGAACCTTCGCTACACGCCTTCGGCTGACAGTACCATAGGCCTGGATAGGGTAACATCAGGAACTACCATTATGAAGCTTACACTCGTGAGATACATGCACGTTTGAAATTGAGGCCTTGTAGAGTGGGTGGCCCCATATCCTTTTGAAGCATGACATTCATGTTTGCGTAGTAGTATAGCGCTGAGTGTTTGAGGATATCAAAACTCATTTTTAGCAAGATGCATTAGTACATCGGCTATGAGTTTGAAGAGTTGTACATACGAGATTTCCATAACCCAGTTTGTTTCTTGTACAGTATTTCAGAATCTTGAGGCGGGGTGATAAGCATTTACCCTACTCAAGATACACATATTCGTACAAAGGTTTTCCACTTCCTTTTCCCTCTTAATTCGTGCAAGCGTTTAGTTGCTTCAAAAGTTATACGACACTTTTCACAACAGTCTCCGCATAATGCACAGTGAGCTGTAATCGACCACTTAATAAGCCCTTTAACATTTTTTTATACATAATTCAATCGCTAACGCAAATCAAACCATTTGTACATTGTGTTCCAGCTCGTATACGATAAATCTCCAATTTACCCAAATGGTATCGTGTACGACCGGCTGCGATTAGAATGAATAAATAACCAACCTATAAAAGCCGACTCCAAGTGGTGAGTGACCACGGCCTTTAAACGACGGGACTACTTTCGTACTAAACCTACCATAATTTCACAAAAATGAAACCTTCTAAAGTTGATATTACGCGTGCTCATCAATAAGACCACTCCTTGAAGCGCAAAATCTTCAATAAAAGGCACGACCATACCCAACCACCTCCCATAACTTATAGACTTTTAACTTTTAGGCAATTATATTACGGCAAAACGAGATAACGAATTTACGATCAATATACCTACGGACGAATACAATATATACTTTACAAGTCCTGACCCAAATCTATTACGCAACAATTTTCGTGGATTTGTATTTTCTCAAGCCGTTTTATATAAATACCAATACAAAGACCTTCAGATCAATACTTATACCTATAAATCGGAAAATCGAATATTACGCGCACGCCATATCTACTTACAAGACTTATAGGATCGACACCACACCGTATCTACTCGCAATACTCTCGATACCAAAGTAGCGGGGTAGGCCGCGAGCACGAATTAAAGTTCGGTACTCGTGGTACCCGGTATCGCTGTGCTTTCTATAAAAGAACGACGAAAAAATCAAGAATCCGAATTCCCACTTGATTAATCCTCGTCCAATAGAACAATCGAAAGACCTTCATTATCTTATATCGGCTATACATATATGCACTACAATATTTATTCCAATTTCAATCATTAGAGCGTAGTATAATACGACGCATTAACGATAAGCATTAGCTCCATAATCTAGTATAGCGTAGTTCAGACTAGTATAGCAATATATAATGTAATACCGTTCAATACAGGAATATACAATACAGTACACTCGATCATAGATGACGATTATCAAGTATTGTATAGAACAGTGTCGACTACCATGTAACACAATCCAATATCGTGTAATATAGTATAACACGATGGGGCTTAGTATGTTGTGGTATAGCTTACTATATTCAAACATAGCCTAGTCTAGCACCAATGCAGCATAGGACTATATAGGATGGTACAGTGTTACATAGTTTCGCAATAGTGTGAAATATGTAGTCTAGTATGGTATAACAGCGGCACACCTATAGTCTGGTATGGTAGACTAGACTGTAGTATATAAATTTTGAGAGCCCATTCTCCTGATCTATGGAAAGCCCAATGGATTTCCACATCTCCAAATTTATATTTGCAGGCCTCAATGTCCTGAGCTTTCGGGCCTTGGACTCAGCACATGTGGAAATGTGAAATTCCATTAAGTTTTCCACTCTGTGCCAGACACAATATTGGCCCCCCCCTGGATCCAAGATGCAAGATTGCAGACTCAAGTTTCTTGGATCCCTTCCAAGTGCCATGCGCCAATATGTAGATATTGAAAATTTTATATTTGAAAAAGGAGCCCCGCAAGATCCAAGATCCAAGTTTATTGGATCCGCTCCAAGGGCCGCGCGCCCGTACTTAAATACTTAACCTTTTTTAACCTGGGCCGCCCGGATCCAAGAAGCTTTTTACTGCAATCTTGGATCGTGGATNTATTTAACCTTTGTACATATTTAAACCTGGGCGCCCCCTGGATCCAAGATTGCAGAAAAAGAGTTTCTTGGATCCGCTCCAAGGGCCGCGCGCAGAGATTGAAATGTTTCACTGCTTTAAATGTCTAAATCTTGGGCACGAGCAAGATGGATCCAACAAACTTTCTTCTGCAATCTGGGATCTTGGATCGGGGGGGGGCCAGGAGCTTTTTATATCTTTAAATCTGGCCCCCCCTGGATCCAAGATCCAAGATTGCAGACAAGAGTCTCTTGGATCCATCTTGGATCCCGGGCGGGCCCAGATTTTGCAAATTTCGTAAACTTAAATCTTTAAATCTGAAACTTCTTTCCGCAATCTTGGATCTTGGATCCAGCGGGGGCCCAGATTTAAAGATTCAAATTTCTTAATCTTTAAATCTTGGGCCCTGCTGGGAACACAACTCGTAAAGAACAAACAAGCGTCCACGGCATCCCCTTCTGTAGCAGAATGGTATCATGAAAGATAGATCTGACATCTGTAGCCGGATCAGGTTGTCTTCATGTCTGCTGATCCCACATGGAAAAGTTCAGCGCTACAGTGCCGGTTCTCGAGCTCACAGGCGACCAGCGCAGGCGTGCCGCGGTCCCGGAAAGACTCTACTCGGTGCTCGGCGGCACGGCTTCCAGCCCATCTTTTTTCTCGCCAGCGCTGGTCGCTCTCAGAACCTGACGGCAGGCAAGGGACGTCGCCGCGGTGGTGGCGGCGCGGGCCTCTCTGCGTTCGCCGTCTTCGAGTCTCGGGGAGCTCCGCCGGGTCCCTGTCCCTGGCGCGGTGGCGCGGCCGAGCTGCCTGCTGCCTTCTCTCGTTCTCTCAGCTCCCGCCGAGCTCCCGCCGGGAGCTCGGCCCCGCCTTTTGTCCTGGCCTTTGCTGTGCACATGGCACTCACGGCACTCTTCCTCACTCAGTCCTCTGCTTCAAGGCCGAGTGACTTCTTGAGGCCAGCGGACCACGCACCAAGAGGCCTCACAGCAACGGCTTCGAAACGGAGTCGTGTCAGAGCTGAGGCCCCGAGGCTGCTGCGCATCGCTGTAGGAAGCAGGGTCCATGGGATCGACGTCCTCGCAGGCGAGAAAAGGCTTGGAGGGGGAAGCCTCCGACTCTCCGACCCTCTCCCTCTCCTTCTTCTTGGCCTTCACTCCGCCGCCGGTCATCTCCTGACACGCAGCGCCGCAGCGCGGTTCGGCGGTTCCGGATCGGAAGAAGCGCAGCCAAGATGTGCCTCGAGGCTCGGCAGCTTCGCCTCGACGCCCAGGTCCGCCAAGGCCTCGCTCGCGGCAGACGCGCAGAGACGAGAGTGACGCGTGACGACGTGTGACGACGTGCTGCGTCCCGCAGCAAGCTTGCAGCGGGGCCCGCTTTGCTCGGCTCCGCGCCCGCTCCACGTTCCGACCGTAGCCTCACCGAAACCCCCGCCCCCCTCCCGCCCCTCCCGGGCCCCTCCCGTCTCCCGCGTCTATCCCTTATCCCCTTAAGGGCTCTGCCCAACATGATCTCGATGCAACGCTTGCCTCCGTTTGCCTGGGCGGAAAACGTTACAAGCTTCGCGAGCTTCCAAAGAGCTCCTTCATCGCCGTGTCCGCCGTCACGGTAAGGGTGCAGAACTCGGCAGGCGGGTCCCCCCGCCCCGCTCCCGAAGGGCTCCCCTCTCTCCCTCACCTGGTCGTCCTTCAACTTGGTGCTTCCGTCACCTTCTCACTCTTGGGCCAAGAAAAAAAGGCATGATTGATACCTTCCAGCTTCCTATTCGGAGTTTCCGGGTTCCTGCCTATGCCGCGACCAACTTTGTTGCCATCGGCATCACGCATCTTCCCTTGCGATTGCAGCTGTTGTTCGGTCATCTGGTCTGACATGCACACATGGCCTTTCTTGCCCTTACCTTTCCCATCTTTAGCAGCCTTGCCTTTGCCGTCCTGGCACCAGATGTCAAATAAAGCCAGGTTCACAGACTGGAAACAGATAACAATGCTTAGCACGACTGTTAGCCCTGTCTACCAGATCCGCTCCAGATGACACAAGCGCACATCGAGAAACTTTGCATGATTAGTCTAGAGTCCAGGGCTCGAGGATGAACTCCTGAGTCCTAATCTTGCCAAACCGAACGGCTTCGCCGAGCTTCTACACTAGCTCGACAAGCAAACTGGAAAGCAGCACCCCTACTGACCTACCGCAACTCGAGAAACAGTAAACACGAACTGACCAGACGCAGAGCAGGTTGTTCATGTCACTAAGTTCGTGAACATAGGATAGCCTTTCCCTCAGCGACGCCATGGTTGCTTGCTTTGATTGTGTAATTCAACACTTTGGCTTCATCGAAAGATTTCAAGGTTCGGTGTGACATGGAGTAACCGTCAAACGGCTTAGCACGGAGTCTACAGGGCAAGAGCCCTTGAAAGGTTAAGGGGTATCGCCGAATCGCGGATTCTTCTCAGAGACTCAGCAGGGCCAGCAAAGAGACTAGAGAGGCCAGAGAGATCTTCTTCTGGCGAATCTCACATCGGTCCACACATGGAAATGAGTCATTCATGTGGAGTGTTGGTCAGCAGGAGAAGTCGCTTGACCATGGAGCAAGTCTTTCCAGGTGGTCAGCCTATCGTCTTCAAGGCGACAGACCATGTCTCAATTTCATGTCACACTCGCACTTGGCCCTGTCAGCTCCATGACGGAGGTTTGCAATGATTGCACTACTAGTACAGTAGAGAGGAGAACGCCTGTCACTCGAAGGAGGGACGTAGGACGTAGGCAATCGCCGGAAGCAGACTCTGCAGGAGGCACAGGAGCTTGGCCTTCTCTTGCCTCGGCACCTGGATCTCGCAGCCGATCGATGCCTGGCAGAGCAGAATGCAGAGTGCAGAGAGCAGAAAGCAGAGAGTAGGAGATGAGGGCGAGAGAGAGAGAGAGAGAGATAGAAAGAGAGAGAGAGAGAGACAGCGGTCGCTTTCTGCCTTGATGATCTTGAGGTTCATCCCCTGTCGTCCGATGATTTTCCCAAGGTCTGTCCAGAGCACCTCCGAGAAAATCGCCGACGGCACTGTCTCTCAGACACTCTGCTCTGGCGCTCTGGGAGAACCGGGAGCACCCTGTGCTCTTCTGTAAATTTGGGCTCCTTCTCCTTCTTCCCCAGACCTTTCTTCTTCTCGACCTCAACACGGCATCTACAGCTAGTCGACCGACTCTGTCGACTGTCACTGTGGCTTCGCGCGAGCGACGGGTCCTCCCAGGACACTTCGTTGGTGTTCATGTTCCAGAAGTAGAACTCGCCCTGACCACATCAAGGGAAAAACGCCTCAGAAGATGTCACAAGGCGGAAACCGCTCCTCATGTGGGACTCGAACCTGAGAGCCGGCCCCGTGTTGCGATGCTAGTCGCTGTCCGCTCCGAGGCGGCGACCCAGCCAGGGGGGAGCGGAGGCCCAGGAGGAGCCGCCGTAGGCGAGGGCAGAGGCTCCGGGGGCGGAGGCAGAGGCTCCGTGGGAGGCAACCCGCCCGCCACAGAGGATCCAGCCGCCTGCAGCAACAGCAGCAACAGCAGCAGCTCTCTTTCCCAAATCTAAGCGCAGTTTTGTTGTCATTAGCATTAGTATCAATTAGCGAGTTTAGCGATGATGGCTTTTCCTTCTCTTAGGTCCAGCCGCCTGCATCTGCCGCTTCGCTTCTGGCTCCGAGGCGGAAGGCGCCGTCCGTTTCTCCGTCCGTAGGACCGGAGCCGAGGCATAGACCACCTGCCGCACTGCACCGAAGAAAGCGCGCCCAGCCGCAGGATCCGCAGGCTTCGCTGAACTTCGCTGGAACGGCTGCGCCTGCTGAGGTCTCTGCTGAGGGGTTGCGGCTGCGGGCGGTGCCATGACCTCTCAAGATGTCCTATACAAGGCAGTTGCACTTCTGCACTTAGTGTAGCACTTCGCACCGTGGCCCAGTCCGCATCGATGCGAGCTGCAGCTGCAGCTGCTGCGGATTGCGCCGCGGCCAAATCCATCGGGGTCTGAGTCTGAGTCGCGCTGACATGGCACTAGGTCTGAGTCGTTTCTAGGGCCGTCACAAACGAGGGCATCGGTGGCAGATCTGCTCTGGCTTTCGCGGCTTTCGCCTTCGACACACCAGCACACCGGCGCCGGCAGAACTGAGTCTGTGTCTTTCACACCGGCACGCGCTTCCGGCTCGGAGCTCTCCTTCACCACCGCCGCCGGCACACTCGCCGGGACGGCCGGGACGGCTGCTTGGTCGAGGTCGGTGGCTTTAAGGATGCCCCGCTGGAGCAAGCGCTGTCTCAACTTCGCCGGCAGCCTACGGAGGAAGGCACTCTTTGACGCCTACCGGAGGATGCTCGTCTACGCCTGGCAATGCTTTCCGGCGTGTGCCCCCCATCTGGGCAGATGAGGCAAAGCCAAGTGCACCATCAAGTACGGAAGCTGGGTAACATGCTGGCGGAGACGTTGCCTGATGCCGACAACATGCGGTTGGATGCGAAAAATGTCCTCCTAGCATTACGCTCTGTTCTGCGGGTGACTCCCTCTTCCTCGGCCTGCCGGTGGTGGCTCCGCAGGCAGTGGCGGCGGCTCGTCTGAGAGCGGCAGGAGGTGAGAGGGAGAGAAAACGCAAGGCGGGTAGAGCACGTGCCTCCGCAGTCATCCTGCCATGATCATGATGCAACTCACCTTGCCAAGCATCCCTTCTCTTCTGCGCTTGCCTCTGCCATGGCTCAGTATGTCATACTTGGTCATGCCAGATATGAGAAGTCAAACCGGTTCTTTGAACAAGGATTCTCAGGCTCGAAGGTCTGTGGTCTGGTGTTTGGGCTTAGAACATTCATGGCTGCGCGAGAACAGCAAGGTTGCAGCGCCATGCATGCCGCTCGCTTCTCCTGTGCTGCAACTCTTTTCTGGGCCCGGGCTTGTCGCCTTTACTTCTCTTGCATCTCTATCTCTCTCCCGGAATCGCCGCCGGCCTGTGAACTTCGGACGGCACGAGAGCACGTGCTTCGTGCTTGCTCCTCTGGCCTTTTAGGTCCAAGAACTGCCGGAGCTCGGAGTACACGATTCCTGCACCATTGCATTCTGCACATCACTGCGTCCTGCGATGATCACCCCAGATGTGCCTTCAAGCCTCAGCAATGGAAGCTCCTGCAAAGCGAAGGCACGGTCTGGTAGGTTGGTTTGGGTCTTGTTGTTGCTGGCACTGCAGGGTCCCTATCCTGGAATCGTGCTTGAGGCATGTCAAGAGCTTCGCTAGCATCCTTGGTCCACCTGGCAGACACATCGCCGCATGCGCCGAAACCCTTTCTTTGGCTTAAGGCCTAGCTGCCTAGCTCTTGAAAACCCTTTAGGCCGTGCTTCTCAAGCTCTGTTCCGTCGCAGGACGACACTTGATCTCCGATCACATCGAAGACTTCTCGGCCTGCGTGTGTCCAGAACTTTGCTGGGCTGGCCGCGGACCTGTGAGAGCCGCATCGCCATCGGCAGGCAGCAAAAGTAAGACCATGCGGCGCCCATGCGGCTTGCAGTCGTACCGTACCCTTTTTGCAGCGCTCGCAATCAGTAAAAGTGAGGTTCTGAGGTTTTGGTTCAGCCTTTCAGCCTTGGCTTCAGTATCCGCCCATTGGTGGTGCGGCCATCATTCCAGCACCTGCGCCTGCCGGTGGAGCCTGTTGTTGGGGGCGGTAGCCCATCCGTGTCAAGAACTCCATGTACGTGCTCTGCAGACCGATTGTTCGATCTTCGATGAGCGCAGCGAAAAACTTGTTTTCTTTAGGCTCACCCTGTCGTATCACGTGCAGCTGCATGTAGGGAGTAGGTCGCTCAAGCCGCACCTGTCTGAGAATGTTTGCAATCTTGGTGGACAGCGGGTCTCCCCGAGTACCGACTACGCTTTCTGCCGAGTTGGTGTCAATCTGCTCGAACGAACTGACGCCGAAAACAGCCTGCACAAAGCTGGTGTCCACCGACCTTCCAATCCACATGTACATGGATTCCCCATCCTCGAGCAAGTAGACCCCGTCCTGCGTCATCGACTCACTGGTCAAGTTCAGCATCTCCGGAAGCTGTACTCGGCCATGCTCATCCGGTGTCTGACACGTCTCAGGCGCATTGTGAATCGCCATGAGCCTTGGATTGAAGAATGCGGCTGTCTGCGAGACAGACAGGGTTTCTAATCGCATCATGATGTAAGTTCGCAAGTCGGCCGAGATGTCATTCGTGGCCCGGAAGGCCGCAGACTTAAGCATGCCCATGATGTAGAGAGGAAGGTATTGCAAGGCTTCCGTCTGACACACATTTCCTGCTTGAACCACTTGTTGGCAGAAGGAGTTGAGCTTATTTCGACCCTCCGTCTGGTTGGTCTTGATTGACTGGTCCATGGCCTGATGGGACATCATCGCTGCGCTCGCCTGCACGTCGATGGAGCCAATGATGTCATTGAAGTTGGGCGTGGTCAGTGCGGCCCAAGTGTGTACTCGTATGCGTCGCTCGCCCTCACTGTTGGTATAGAGCAGGGCACTCTGTACGTAGAGCACAGGGTCTGGCGTGACATTATCATCCATGTCAATCTGAATGGCAAAGGTCTGGTCAGAATGACAGTTGGGAACTACCAGGAGGTCCTGTCCTCGAATGAAAAGGTGCCCGTCAAACTTGGTGATCTTCCAGCCACGTGAGACACGGACTCTCATGACAGCCTCCCATCCCATGTAGCGTGTTAGCACGTGCACCAGCTCGCTCTTGAATTTCACCTGGGCTCACAACGCATCGAAGCACTGGGGACGATCAGAATGCTCGTTACACAGACCTCTTTGCCAAGGGGCAAAGCACGTATTGATGTTGAACTGAGGATAATAGTGGACATCACCGCCCGTGTACTTTGCAAGTGGGCAAATAGAGGCCAAGTCCATATACGCCTGGGGGGCCAGGAACAACTCGACGGAGATTTGCGCAGGAGTTAGCTCCTGCCAGAAAGAAGCCCATCGCTGTCCCTAGGGATCTGACGATCACTCTCTGTCCTGCGCCAACTGCTTGTACCCGTCGTTCCCTCCGACAAGCTAAGACATGCAGCAGCGGAAACAATTGAAGACTCTTTGCGCTGCATTCTCTTGTTTTGGCCCAGGCGCCAGCAGGCCGCAGCAATTCCACTTCTCGGTCTGTGCCAAGCAACCTGATTCACGAAGCGAATCAGAAAAAGTTAGAGATGTCTTGCAGTGCGAGCGCAGCTCCCGCTCCCACCTTGGGTTATCTCGGGTCGACTTAAGCGCCAGCTCGCCCACACTGGGGATGCAGGCACCGAAGACCAGAAGCTTGCCACCGATATGCTTCATCGCCTGACAGAGCTGAGCGCTGAGCTTTCCCGCTGAGGGAGGGGATAAGTTGAAAGAAATCGAAGATTTGAAGATGGGTTTTGGGTTTCTTACTCTTACGGCGAGTGGCCATGAAGGCTCCACGCACCGCGGAGCCCAGGCAGGATTCGTTGACTTTGGTCTCGCCAAAAATTGACGGCAAGGAGTCCAGCAGGTTGAGAATGGCAGCTTCACTCTCTGCTAAGGGCACGAGGATATCGTCTGGCAAGGGAAGGAAAAGATCTTCAAGGTCTGAAACCACGAGCATCTGCGGCTGGCTCAGATTGGAATTTAAGTTGTAGAAGTGTAAGCTGGTGTCAAAGGTGATAATGCCCACCTGGACCCGCTGACCTCCAGGAATGTTGCCTGACTGAATGGCCTCCTTGATACTTGCCACAACGGTGTTCAACAAGCCCGTCACCACTGAGGTGTACGAGACGTCGATCACGAACATGAAGACCGGAGGCTGTGGAGGCCGGACCATGTACTCACCCGGCGCGATGTACTCGACTGCACCTTTGTGCAGCTCGGCGCGCTGGAAGCGGTCCATACGCTTGCCTGACTCGTCCAGGCTGGCATAGTACGTGTCCGGTGTTAGCTGAGAGAAGCCACAAAGGTTGCAATTCCAGCGACGGCCGTTCGCCTCCCACTGCACAAAGGGGTTCACGTACGTTCGGCACTGCTTGCATCTGACGATCGTTCCCACAGCACCAAAGTTCACTGAAGGGACCTGCTCCACATCCGGAGCCAAAGGTGCCAAAGGTTGCAAAACAACACCCAAGGGGATGTTTAACCTCTGCTTGGCACTCGCTGAGTTGGGCAGTCTTGAAACTGAGCAACGAACAAAATGAGCTGGAGAGTTGAAAGTCTCTACATCACGCAGAAATTGTGCAGAATATGCATCTTGTCCAGTGCTTGTCTGCATCCCGCCATGCGCGGGAGCACCTGGCGCACCTGGAACAGAAGAATCCGCTTGAGGGTAGAGACCTCGTGCTTGTGCTGTTGCAGCAGCACCAAATGCTGCTGGTGGCTCTGTGTGAGCTGCCGCGCCCATGCCTGTTCCAGGAAAGGTCGAAGCAGCCGGAGTCGTTCTCATCTGATCCACTGTAGGTGGAGGTGGCACGTTTACTGGGGCAGGGCCTGGTGGACCGCCCATGGGCGGTGCGCCTAAAGGTGGCCCACCCATGGGCGGCGCGCCCATGGGTGGTGCCCCTCCCATGACAGGACCTCCCATTGGAGGTCCGCCCGCTGCAGCCTGGGCGCCTGGAAACGCCGACGTGGGCGGTGCTCCGAAGGCCGAGGTGGGTGGAGCTCCACCTGCTGCACCTGCGAAGGGGCTGGCTCGGACATTGCCAGCAGCCGCGAACGGGCTTGCGGTGGCAGGAGCACCGGCGCCCGCTCCCGGAGGCCCAGCTGGAAATCCGGGACTGTAAGGATGCATGCTGCCTACCCCGCCGCTTGAGCTACAGCTGACATGCCAGGAACATCGATGCAAGTGCCGAAAACATAAAAGATAAGATCAGTGGCACCAGTGCTGACGCTAAGTCGCAGACCAGAAATGGCATGCTAAACCGCTGTTTTCCCGAGTCCTGTGCAGCAACCGAAGAGAGATAAGACCTCCTAAGCACGCGCCGGCCTCACAGCACACACGGTGGCGTGCAGCCACGTACGCGCCCCTGGTCAGAACCTGCCCAGGGCGGTCGTTGTGGTTTCGAGGTGTTCTCAAGCTCGAACCAGCCTCCAGGAAGTCACCGACGAATGCCACCAAGTGACCCTGCGACAGTCCTGACCTTTCGCAAGAGCTCTGAGAAAGAGCGATCCGTTTGAGTTTTGGGGGCCCCACTCCACATCCAACCAGGGTAGCCCGGGGCTTTCAAGATCCCGGAACTGCAACCTCAAGAGACCAAGGCAAGATATCGTTCCCTTGTTTCCTTTCTTTTTTTTCGGGTCCTGTGCCCGGGAAGAGAGCCCACGGGCCTCGGTGACTCGGCGAAGGACGGCTGAGCTTCGAATTTTCTCTCCAACCCAGCGGGCCCCGACGCGAGGGTCATGAAGGAGGCATCCGTGTGCTCATCAAAGACAACTGCCACAGGGAATTCGCGAACCACAGAACCAAGGCACTCCAAGCCCAAGCGCCTGATTCCAGCTCCACTGCGACCTGCTCCGAGCCCTGTCTTCCTTGTGCCTCCAGGCTTAGACGCTCCAACTCGGCCACGGCCACGGGCCTCAAACTCGGCTTGGGCCTCTTCGGCGGCTTCGGCTTGGAAGCCGTAGCTGCAGAGACCTCAGGGTTTGTGAGAGGGACGGCCGGGACCGCGCCGCCCCTTTCCTTTCCAAAGGCTCCGCGCGCAACACCGAGGCGCTGCAGTCGCCGTCCTCTTTAAATACAATTTCAACCGCAAAAGCGCGACCCGTCGCAGTCGTCGTGCCTCCAAGTTGGAGAGCGAAGCCTCGTCGAGGCTCCTCGGCGCGGCGCTGCATCATGCAAAAGTCCCCGTTTAGTTCAAGGGTTCGGGCCCCCACTGGAGCAGCGCCTCGGGTGGAATTTCCAGAAACTCCGCCATCCATGTGATCAAGGACCTCGCCAAGGCCTCGCCAAGCGTCGGACACACACACACACAGACACAATGAAAAACACCCACACACACACACACACACGCAC
>BGNK01007037.1:0-20600 GCA_003297005.1 Symbiodinium sp. clade A Y106
AAACCCCTGAGCCCCTAAACTCCGAAGCACCTCAACCCCTTAGCCCCGCCCCTGAACCCCTAAACCCCTCAACCCCCAGACCCCCAAGCGCCTGAACCCCTAGGCCCCTCAGCCCCTGGGCCCCTAGACCCCTAAACCCCTAGACCCCTCAACCCCTAAACCCCTAAACCCCTCACCTAAACCGCCCCACAAACCCTAAGGCTTACTCCCTCCGNACCCCTAGGCCCCTCAGCCCCTGGGCCCCTAGACCCCTAAACCCCTAGACCCCTCAACCCCTAAACCCCTAAACCCCTCACCTAAACCGCCCCACAAACCCTAAGGCTTACTCCCTCCGATATCGCCCTTTCTCTGACTCCTACGGGGTCGGCGGCCTGAGCCGGAGGCTCTTAAATTTTAGGGTTAAGGAGTTCAGATTTAGGGCTTAGAGTTGACGGTTTAGGGACGAGCGCGCCTTGGGTTCGGGCCGGGGGGGTGTTGGATTTCGGGTTTCGGGGCAATGATTGAGTCTGCTTCACCCGGAATCAAGTAAACATGACATAGACTTCGGTGGCCAAGCTTAAACCGTAGAGGTTGGAATGCGAAGATTAACCTGGCAGGCTTTACGAGAGAGTTGCAGTAGAGGGTACTGTCGGATCTGGGTCTTTGGGCTCTGGGTCCCTTGTCGTCGCGCTCGAAGGCAGTGGCTGGAAGGATGAGCTAAGCTAGAGCTCGAAGCACACGAACTATCCAATATGGAGGTATAAGAGGGCTTTTTCTTGTAGAGTTCTAACTGAGACTATACGGGAAGCCTAGTTATTCCGACCGCTGCATCACCTGGCTCATGCGAAGCTTTGACCCCAGGGCCGCTGGCATACCAAACCTGCGTCCTCCTGCACCCCGGAACCCGAAACTTAGCGCCTTCGCGCGTTACATGCTGAAGGTTTGTCAAGAAGCCTTCAGGAAATGGATGCATCATTTGGCGGGCGGCACATGCCAGTTGAAGGGAGTCAGTGTTTCGGATAATTATGAAGGCCGGAAAACAAAGGCATGGTGCCTCTGCTGGCGTTGAAGGGCACAGGCACTCCTCTGCCAAACCTTTGCCACTGGACTCCGCACAGCCAATCGGAAGCAGGAATACTCCGCAGAACTGCTTTGAGAATACGCAGCTAGATCCTCTACTCTGTGGCGTTGTCATCACATTGAATGGTGCGCATACTACGTACGGCTCGGCGTGTCGATGATACAATCGAGATTCCCAGCACATAGAGGTCATTAGTTGGTGCTCTGGACTAGGCCCTACTGACCTGTATGCTGTTGACAGCTTTTTAACACTGGAATAACCAATATTGCCCTACTCACTGTTGCAATAGCACTACAGCAGCTGCACTTATGCCAATGCTACAGATCATAGAGATAGCACAACGACGAGAACCATAAGGGCACGAACGCTGGAATCACACTACTACACAGAGGGTTGTACCTCGTTTCTCATCCTGGGACGCAGCATCCACCAGGACCAGACACAAAGCCTTTTTCCAGGAACCGACGCCATGAAACAAGACGAAAGTCTCCCAAGACGGTACCAAACGAAGCAGGTTTCATGCATGACTTTTCTGCAATGAAAGCAGGGGGCACCTCAATATCATGTAAAGACCTGCAGTCTCCTAAGCTCCCGGAAACCCCAAACTACCTAAAGACCTAACGCGGTTTCAGGAAAAGCTCACCTTAACGAGGGGCATGTTGACCCTGAATTTCGAGAACCCAACAACAACAACAAGCAGAACGGAAACACTAATCAACTGAAAGCACAAGCACGATTTCCAAAAATTCAGCAGATGATGATCATCGTGAACATACATGCAAGCCGAGTACTGGCTAATGCTGAGCAGCTCTCTCGAAGACAGCAAGGCCAATTAACTTGAAGATCACATCACGTTGACATTATGTTATGTCATTATGTTATGTGCAAGGAGCTGGCTCTCAACTGCCAGGTTCAAGAAAGGCGCGTGGCGGTCGCCGAGCCTCTCGAAAGGACTTGGAGCTTCGCAAGGCTCAGCGTATGCTTGAGATGAAGTCTCAGTGAGCAGCGATTACAGACGCACACAGACGCTCTCACTCTCTGCAGTCTTCGGGTTGAGGGTTTAGGGCCGTTCAGGGCCGTTTAGGGTTTTGGTTTATGTGCCTTTGTGGTCGTTGCGCAACTTGAAAATGCACGGAGGCCCTCAGACTGAAACCCCAAGCCGGGCTGCATGTTCAGAATCCCCAGGCCGAAGGCCAGGAGGGCCACGGGCATCAGAACCTTCGGAGTCGAAAAACAAGAACAGCTTTAAGGATTTTGAGCTCAGGGCTTAGGGTTCAGAGATGGCTTCCTGAGGGTTCTACACGGTCTGCAGCTGGAGCAGAAGTGCGCTCCCCAGAATTTACGGGGGAATTGCTTTGGTGATGGGTTTCGGGTTTAGAGGGTTTGAAGGGTTGTGCAGGGTTTGGACTCGGCTTATCAAGAAGTTATACGGTCGTAAGTCACTAGTACGCGTTTCACCAAAAGGCTCTTCTTCGAGTTCCTACTATAGGGGCCTTAATAACCAGAATAGGGTTTTGGGGCCCATTATACTATAACTATAACAAGGAACCCCCAAATGGTATTGGTAATTCGCCTCGGCCCCGGCCGAAGCGGTCAGAGGTTCCTATTCGGATTCCCCACCTCTTAATCCCCTCCCCACTGACCACCCCGAAAGGAGCCACCTGGACCAAATCCTCCACCTCCCCCCCTCCCGCCCTGTTCTGTCTACTCTCCACCTTCTCCAGGTTTTTAGGGATGAGTCTGGGCCAAAGATACTGAAAGTTACAAAGTACTGCACTTCTATGCAGAACATTTGCGCAAAAGCAATTTCCTGTACACTCTGACTGCTGGATTTTGGCGCCTGCAAGATCTCGGCTCAAGAATTCTCTTCAGCAAGGCAACTTTTCACTGTGTAGCGACGCAGGCTCCGGATGCTTGCCTTAGACAAACACCTCCAACCAATTCGGCACATACGTGTGCAGCCAGGCCGAGGCGGGCGACGCGAAGCGTTAAAAAAAAATAGGCCCCTGTGTTACACTGTCGGCCCTCTGCCCAAAGCTGCTTGCAGCTCTGCCGCCGTACACGCGAGGGCCTGAGGGGATCCAGCTTAGCACTGAACGGACTTTGGTTGATTTCGGAAAGGGTCAGTGTTTAAGGTGCTCAGGGTTTAGGGTTCAGGATTGAGGTGTTTAGGCGGGTTGCGCAACCCGGAGGTCGACAGGATGACCGGCCTTCACGTCCCTCCGGCCATATCTCGCACGCTTCATAAAAAGCCTCGGCACGGCATGGCATTCAAGGTTGAGGTTTCCTGGGCGTGGGATGCCTGAAAGAAAAAATCTTGAGTGTGGGCGCTGCAGAAAAGTGGACCTCGAGATAAACCCACAAATGCAGATTGACGAGCCAAGGAACCCTCAACAAGGTATCCCCAAAAGTCCCACATGACATTGAGACGGTGTGGTTTGGAGTGGGGCACCTGGGGGCCTCAGCTGCGGCGCCTGGTTTTTCAACATGTTTTGGGAAGTTAGGTTCTTGGCCTTTTACTTGTTGTACAAGGCTTCGGGCTTCGAGATTTTTCGGATTTAGGGATTAGGAGTTTTGATTCTAGGTGGCAAAGTGGATAAGTGTCTTCGGGTAGCTGGGTTAATACCCGAGTACTGCTACTGAGGAGCAGTACTAATCCACCCCACACCCGAAACCCAAACCGAAAGCCCTGATTCAAGCTTCAACCCTGAACTCGAAGCCTTAAACCTGCCCCTTCTCAGTGCAGGTAGCCATCGTAGTCGTAGCAGTATAGTCATGATGGTGGCCGTAGTGGTAGTAGTAGTAGTAGTAGTGGTAGTAGTAGCAGTACTCGCCGTCGAAGCAGTAGTAAAAGAAGAAGCGAAGCTAGAAGCAGAAGTGGTTTGGCGAATTTTCAGAAGATAATATATCATGTAATATAATATACTATAATATAAAATCATAGTACATAATATCCCTATTTTGGCCATAGGTAGAATCCCGAAACAAGGCCCCGGCGCACCCAAGTGCCGCAAGGCCAGCCGCTTCCTCGCCGTCCCCTGCAAAGCCGCCCAGCCTTGAAGACCTGTTTTAAAGCCTTATTGGGGCCTAAGTCATTAATTACCGATACTATTTTGGGGGGCTCCTCAACACCCATGTCTACCTATTAAGGCCCCTATATTGATTGGGGCTTTTCAAGGCTCTAAAGGCTGTGATGCATCCAGGGCCTAGGGCCTTTCTGAGCGTTTTCGTGTCGTCCAGGGCTTTTTGGCTGTCAGGGCTCTCAGCGTGCCTGGGGCTTTTAAAGCTTTTGCGGCATCTAGGGCTGGCGTTCAATGCTTTTCGGGCTCATGGGCGTTTAGGGCTTGGAGGTCTTTGATTCATGGTTCCAGAGTCTAGGGTTTTGTGCGGAATCTTATTTCCAACTCTTTGGTATATAAGCAGCAAAACGCTGCTAAACTTGGAGGATTGAGGGGGTTTGGGCTTCATACATCCACCGGCATCAGTTGTCACCCGTGGCCTTGAACACGAATCAGCCGGACCCGTTCCCACTGAGGCCCAACCCTGGCAATTGCACAGGATGCCCGCTGCGTTTATCGACTTGATACACTAAGGCGAGATGCGTTACGAGCCTGGTCTAAAGTTCAGGCTTTAGAGCTTTGCTTTTGTTGCGGCTGCTCTAAGTAAATCCTACCAGAACAGAAGCAAAATCCGGAAGGGCCAAACCAATGGAATGCATGGGCTTTACAGAAGGCCCTAAACCTTTCACGTTTCCTTAAATCCTCAAGACCCGCCCCGAGCCTCCGGTTTGCTGCCAGGGAGGGGGACCAGCCTCGAGGCTATCCAGTTCCCCTGAAGCCACCTTGAGGAAGACCTCCTGCATGAATGTAGGTGTTTTGAGTTTAGAGGTTTACAAGGTTGAAGAGGGCTAAGGGGGTTTGGTCTGGGTTGCGAGCTTCATTGACCTCGCAACGCTTGCAAAGGGGGTTAAGGATGCTTGGTGGTAATGGTTTCTCTACATGTGCTAGCTTAGGCACGAGGGGGACGAGCTTTGCGATGTGGTTGATAGAAGCTTGCCACACTGCACTGAGCACAAAGGGCGCAACCCCAAACCAAAGGGAAGGCTAAGGCGAACATGGGCGCAAAAGGCACCGACCCCCGCAATCTAACGCAATGCAAAGGCGAACATGAGCGCAAAGGGCGCCCACCTCCAACCTAACGCCATGCTAAGGCGAACATGTCGGTCGCAAAGGGCCCAAAGCAATGCTAAGGCGAAAATTAGCGCAAAGAAAGCTAAGGAGAGCTTGTGTGCAAAGGCGTGCCCACCCCCAACCTAACGCCATGCTAAGACGGACATGAGTGCAAAGGGCGCCCACCCCAACCTATAACGCCATACTGCGGCGAACATGAGCGCAAAGGACGCGCATCCCCAACCTAACGCCATGCTAGGCGAACATGAGCGCAAAGGGCGCTCACCCCCAAGCTAACGCTATGCTAAGGCGAACATGCGAGCGCAAAGGGCGCCCGCCCCCAACCTAACGCCACGAAGGGCGCCCACCCCCAAGCTAACGCCATACGAGGCGAACATGCGAGCTTAAATGGCGCCCGCCCCCAACCTAACGCCATGCTAAGGCGAACATGGGCGCGAAGGGCGCCCACCCCAATCTATAATGCCATACTACGGCGAACATGAGCGCAAAGGACGCGCATCCCCAACCTAACGCCATGCTAGGCGAACATGAGCGCAAAGGGCGCCCACCCCCAACCTACTGCCGTGCTAAGGCGATCATGAAGCGCAAAGGGCGCGCATCCCCAACCTAACGCCACGAAGGGCGCCCACCCCCAAGCTAACGCCATGCTAAGGCGAACATGCGAGCGCAAAGGGCGCCCGCCCCCAACCTAACGCCATACTAAGGCGAACATGAGCGCAAAGAGTGCGCATCCCCAACCTAACGCCATGCTAAGGCGAACATGACCGCAAAGGGCCCTGGTTGTGGTTCAGGCTGTCGACGATTCGGGATCCGAGAGCACCGCCAACTTGAGGCAAAAAGGATTTCTTCCAAGTGTTTCTGCAATTCCGTTTATGCAATAGTCGCTGCTCTATCCTGGGTTTTGGACAGAAGACAGGCGAAAGCTCAGGTAAAGGTTCCTCGAGTTTGACCATGGACAGGCCATAGTGGGCGAGACCGATCTCTAGACCTCTCCTGGGCCAAGCATGCTTTAAGGCTTTGGGGTTCAGGGCTCAGGGATTTCGGGGGCTTGTGGCTTGAGCCTCAAGCATGAACCTCGGATCTTAGACAGCTTTGGGTGTTGCGGGCTCGCGTCTAAGATCTTATAAAGACTTAGGGTTCGGAGTATACAGTCCCCAATAAAGTTATCGTGCTTGCTCTTCCCCGCTAGTTGCCTTTCAATAGCAGATCTGTTCAGGATGGGTCCTCAAGCCCTAAACCCTAAAACACTAAAACAAACCTTAACACCCTAAACCCTACATCTTCGATATAGAACATGTGTGATAGCCCGTATACTCTCATATGGAAGATTGACAAGAACTCTACCCTTCATAGAACCCTTCTAGGGTACCCTTGTTGAGTACTTCGGCCTCAAGGTGTAGCAATTTCACAGCTTCAGATTCACAAAGCAGGCCAAGAAAACAAAACACATCGAGTCCAAAGAGGTTCGGCATTCTAGAAGAGCCAAGGGTCTACATAGGCTTGGAAAGGTACTCCTATATATACAAAACGGAATCGCCAAGAGGACCCTACCCCAAATCAGCAATCTCGACGTAGCAACCTGAGCACATGATGCGCTCTTTCGATTCTGTTGAGGGGCTGCAAAGCGTTTTGGGGGCTTGGGGTTTATGGCTTTCGGCTCCCTGAACGAAGAATAAGGCTTATGAAAGAGTGAAGCTCTCAACCGGGTTCATTCAATTGCTGTGTTCCTTATGGTGTTGCCGCAAGTCATGGCCTTTGTGTTCAAAGGTATCCACCCATGGAATCGTAGTATTTTCCGCCCGAGGGCATTCGCTTGGAGGGCCTTGGGGTTTGGGGTCCACCTGCGCGTTTTTGCCCAAACCCTGCAAAGCAGAAACGAGAGCTCCGCACCGCCTGCTCATGCTACCCCCAACCCTAAACCCTAAGCCCTATATACCCTAAACCCTAAATTCTACCACGAGACCCGTCGAGCTCCCTGAGGAGAGGGGGAAAACTGCCGGTGCTCGACGACGGCAGCTGGCGGCTTTAGGGATATGTCGGTTTTGGTTTAGGGGCTTAGGGATTTAGGGGGCTGCTGACGGCCCTTTTCCCAATGTGCCGACCCTATTCGGGTCCATAGAAGTGAAACAACCTCAGCCACTTACGCACTTACGAGCATTGAAGTTGACGTTCCACACCTTCAGCCATGAGACGTCTTCCTCCTCTTCCTGAAGCGCAATACCTTCTAGTTGGACTGTTCGCACTGTCGTTGGCACCCGATCATCAATCACGTCATTCCCAGACTCCGAAGGCACCACCACCCCTTGACCATGGTCCCCAAGTACTGCCATCACATCTGGTCCAGAAGGCGGCGAATCATCCGGCTCCACTGGTGCTTCTACCCCATCGTCCTCAGATGCAGCTGTTGTACCACCCAGCTCATCATCCAGCTCATCACGATGCTCGGCTGTTTCACCGGGTTGCTCTGCCTCCTAGTCATCCCTTCGTCCAAGACGATGGAGGAACCGATCGCATAGATGTCGGCTCAGATGTATGCCCTGCTCCTGGCCATCGGTACAACACCAGCAGTATGCAGCAAGCTCCACAGCTGCGCGACAACCAGAGCTGCCACCCTTTGGGCAAAGCGATGCTCCAGCGGGGTCAACTCGCCAGGCGGGACTCATCCGCCTCCACTTCTTCCATCCATCCACGTAGCAGAGGTCGAAGTTGAGGTTAACCAAGTCGGGGGAAGACCCCAGGCCGCCCATGCGAGCAACGTCGTGGTTGAAGTCGACCCTGGTTCAATATGTGGAGATGGTCGCGGCGTGTCCATCGTCTGCCTTGGCCACGTGCTCTCCACTGGCGGGGCCTGAAATCGAGGGCGAGGCGGAGTAAGAGCTGCTCCAGAACGTTGAGCAGGCGTAGGTTCCCACGACGAGCTAGCCCCACTTGTCTTTATGGGTTCCACTCGGGGTCTTTTGACGGGCCTCGCAGCCACGCGCAGTCCCAAACCCGCTTCCGGTCCATACTGGGGCCTTGGCATGGTTTGCCATCTGCGCCTCAGCTCAATCAGCTCAGCCGTCTGATTTCATGCTCCCAGTCCCCGTTCTCCTCGGGCGGTGCTCCTTGTGCGAGCTCGCTTGCCCAAACGCTTCGAAACGGTTGCTTCGAGCGACCGGCGGATCACCTGCTCTTCGCGAAGGGATCCCCGCAGTCGCACCAGCTCGCCCTCTTGCCACTCCAGCTGGCACCCCTGCAATTCCACCAGTTGTTCCAGCTGGTGCTCCTTGCAGGTTTAGGGTTTACGGCTTTAGGGTGTCTTCTTGCGCAGTGGCTGGTAATCCATGCTAGGATGGCGCCACCTCACACCAGGGTTTGTGGGTGGCGGCATAAAAGGTGTCAAGCGACCTTCCTTGCATGTGTCATAGAACTCGGTGAAACCGGAAGTTCTCCAACCCGCGCGCTGTGATAGTACCACAGACAACCACCCAAACCGTTTCCTGTTAGGGTCTAGGGCTTACGCCCTCAATTCCCACACCCAGCAGACAAGTCAGGGGCTAGGCCGGACAGAAGGCAGGGCAGCAGAGGGGCAGAGAAGGCCGGCAAAGTTAGGGGGGGGAGGATCGGCCCACCAGGCCCCGGGTCCCTGGAAGCTGCTGTCCGGTTACCATTTGGGCGTTGGGTTTATTCAGGGTGTTGCCATCAAGGGGAAAGTCAAGGTGCCCTTGACAGCCCAGATCGGGCTGTATTCGACCACTCTCCATAGGCTCCACCCATTGTTTGGGCCAGCGCGGGTGTAAAGGCTGCCGGGCATCTTCTCTGTCTGGGCACCCAGCTATGGGCGGAATGGCCCCAGGGGGCCGGGTGGGAATTTATGGGCTTAGGATTTAGGGGTTTAGAGTTTAGGGTTTTTGTTTTCTAGGCTCTTGTAGGGTCTTTAGGGTTTACTGCTTTTAGGTTCAGGGTTTGGGTCTACAGGGTTTCGGGTTAAGGGTTTAGGGTTTGAGGTTTAGTGTATCAGTGACCTCCCGCTATCGTCAACAATCGAAGCTAAAGAGGATGGTCAGAATGCATGAGCGGTGGAGACTTTAAATAAGAGGAAGCACATGGTTTCGGACAGTACAGGGCTCCACTACTGATGATATTGACCATTGCAGGTTGCATCCGCCGCCATCCCAACACGATATGGATCCCAACATATGCAACCTTCTCCAATACAAGTATACGACCTTTGAACACCAGCGCTTCCTACGTCTGCACAGCCCAAACAACCCAACCCACACCTGCATGGACAGCTCTGCACCGATGTCTGTGATCTTCCGAGCTTCTGGGATATGGCGCTTGACGACCTCGTCATCGCGAGCAGACTCCATCGAAAGTCAACAGTTGGTGCAGATGCCTTCAGAGTTAAGGGTTGTAGCCTTCAAGCGTTTTCAGGTCTCGGGCTTTCAGGGTTCGGGGCTTTCAGGGGGTTGGGGGTTCCGAAGGGAATTCACACGAGTTCCTTGCGTCATCAAGGTGACCCGACAATTCAACTGCCAGCTGTGCCCCGTGGCATCTTCGATAGGGTCGACTGCGTTGGGCGGTGCAGCCATGTCCTGAAGCGAAGGATTCAAAGCTTCAGGAAGCTACGGCCTCACGGCTTTGGCAGATCGTCTGGGGCTTCGGACTCTAGGGTAGACGGCTTTAGGGCCTAAGGGCTTTGGGGTTCCTTTGTGGCCTGGTCTGCCCAGGATGGAGAGATGTTGGGCTTACTCATGCAACTGCTCCAACCACCAACACCACCACCCACCATCACCAGCACCACCACCACCACCACCACCACCGTTGCTGCTGGTGGTGCTGCTGGTGCTGCCAGTACTGCTGCTGCCACCGCTACCTGCACTATCAACACCACCAACACAGTCGCTGGATAGCAATACGAAGAACAACAACCCAAAACGGCTAACCCAACATGTAGCCAGACTCTCCCCATCAGGTCCTGTCTTGCGCAGGTCAACCGATATCCGGCGCCGAAGCGTGCCTTTACAACTGTTACGTCCGCAGACGAAGCCCAAGCCATCAGGGGTTTTATTTGGGGATTAGGGCTGGACTGCATTAGGCGCAGTGGGTTTAGGGTTCGGTGCTTGAGCTTTGGCTTTTGGGCGTTGTGCTTGCGGGGTGTGGGATGTTGCCTGACTCGGGGAGGCTTCAAGGCTTCAAGGTGCTATCTGATATCTTCGCTTTGGAATGAAATTACGAGCAGTGGTCTACAAACTGCCGAAATTGTGTCGCACAGCTAGACCTCAGACTGGTGTGCCTCGGGGCACCGGACTCAAACATGCAGGCGAAGTACGTGCATACATAAAGTGAGGACATTGTGTCCTGAGCGTCAAACCTCTCCGTTGCGAGGAACCTTAAGTCTCAAGTTCAGTCAGGTACAACCTGACGATGGGCCCTAGTTCCACGCCAAGCCCCAAGAGTTTAGAAATGCTTCTACATCATGCTCTGGGTGTCAGTCCCACCTAAAGCAGAAGCACTACAAGCCAGCCTACACAGCCGAAACTCCATTGCCTAGACCCTACACTCTCTACAAACTCCTACACGTTCAACTCGAACCCTCCACACTAAGCTGACTCACTCAAACCCTAGACGCTCGAAGGGCAACAGCGCCATGCAGCAGATTCTTGCGCTCTGACACGCAGCACATTACGTAACGCGAAACGGAACATGCAACACGGAGGATCAACCCCTGCCAGGCAACCCTGACCCTCACACGCAAGGCCGCTACTGGAAGATGCATATTAAGATGTAGATGCATCATCATGGTATGCAAAGCCCTGAAACACAAACCGCCTTGCCTTGAGAAACAGTGTCGAGCCGCAGACCATCAACTGGCCTCGGGTCAGTGTTGCTCGGACAGGACTAGCGGCTTCCACACGGCGCAGCGAGGCGACCAGTTACAGCGGCAGCAGTCCCCGGAAACCCCGAAGAGCCCAAGACTTCGCTGCCTCAACTGCCCTTCAAACCAAAAGCAAACAAACCCCCATACCACAGGCCATCCAGAATTCAGTCTGTTCTTCTCTTTGCTCATCCAAACCATATTCAGAAAATAGGGGACCCTAATTTAGCACCCTATATTGCAGGATCCTTATTATAAGGACCCCAAAATAAGGTATCCCTAATTGTCTAAAATCACGAAAACTGAAGCGAAACCTTTGAGGTGGCCATGGCTCCCTCGGACATGATGGCCACGCGATCTCCCAGAATCTCAGCCTCCCGACATCCCACGGGCTTTGAGGCTTTAAAGCCTGCCTAAACCCCAAAATCTGTGGAATAATGGCCCTGTATAGGTTTTGGAGAACATTATTCTACCTGCTTTTGGGGGGGGGTTAGGCAGGGTTTTCGGGTTCAGGTTTGGGGTCTACCTGGCAAGGTGTTGGGTGCTTCTTCATGGGTTCAAGGTCAAGGAGCAAGGCTTGGTGGTGTGTAATATAGGGGCCTTAATAATTAGAGTAGGGTTTTGTGGCCCCCAAAGTATTGGTAATTGTTAAGGCCCCGATAGTATGCGAAACCCCCAAATCTGATATTGCCTCGTCCATGAAGTGCGTCGTCAGGACGACCACGCGGCCCTCCCGTGCAGAGCGGACGATGTTCCAGGTCGATCGCCGGCTGTACGGATCCATTCCTTTCAGGGCTTTCGTAGTTATAGAGTATCGAAGGGTGCCGGGGTCCGTGGGGCTTCCGAGCATAAGCATTAAGGATACCTGCTTTTTCGGGTTTGAGTTTCAGGGATGAGGCTCAGGGCATTTGGGCTTCAGGGTTTAAGCCTCGAAATCTCGGGGTATGAGAGTTTGCAAGGCTCTGGCGATGAGCAAACAACAATGCCAACATCCAGTTATCCACTACGAGCATCCCCACCTAAAAAGAAAGCAGTTGGTGGGATACTCTACAGGGCATTTAACAGGAATAGCTATGTGAGCATGCAAACTATGATGACGTAAGACATAGCTCTGGGGGTGGGAACTGCTGGTATTCGGGTATTCTCTGCAGGGCAAGTGGAGGTGGGGTCGGGAATACTCCACGGGATACTCTGCCTGATGTTTGGCGATTCTGGCTCGGCAGGATACAGGCATCTACATTGTACTCCATGGCACACTCTGGCACTCTAGTAGTGATACTCTGGGCGCGGCACTCCCGCCGACGATTTGCCATATGCTGTTGGGATGCATGTGAGGAAGAGCTTTGGGATACTCTGAGCCCCCTCTTGAAGTCCTCTGAAAAAATACGAGTGGTGGGCACACGAACACTAACAGAACACACCTCATTCAAAACCGAAACCCCTCAACCCCGAAACCCCCAAGCTCCACACCCGAAACCCTGAACCCCGAAAACCCCAAACCCCGTAAACCCCCGAAAACTTCCCGGGCTGCCAAAGTAGCCGGAAGTGGGCTCATCGAGGAAGACGACGGGGGGGCGTCCGATCAAGGCCAAGCACCTCAGGAGTTGCCAGGGAGGGTTGTGGGTTTTTGTTTTCATCCCCGCTTCAAAGGCTCTGTGAGGGGTTTAGGGCTTAAGGGTTTTAGGGCTTACGGTGTGGGGCTTTCGGGGCTCAGGGTAATGATCGGGTTTTGCAAGCTAGTTTTTGGTGATCACTAGAGATTAGTTTCATCGGGCTTTGGCACCCTGAGAACTGTTTCGCGCTGCTTTCAGTAACCAGGCTTGGTAAGGCTTCTTCTGAGTTTGTGTTAAGATTTAAGGGCTCTGTAAACTGAGTCTTTTGGGTGTGAAGGGTTTGGGCTCCTGGACTAATGCAGGCTCCAGGCATGGCACTTCCTACATCCCCGAGCACCCGGCCAAACTCCGGAATGGGTCTAGGTTTAAGGTTTAGGGTTTGGGGAAACCCTAAATCCTAAACCCTAACCCTAAGCTACAGCGACAGGGACAGCATGGAATTTACGAATAACGAATGTCTGCCTCTAGTGCCCAAGCCACACTCAAAGCTCAAAGTCTCGCATCATCTTCCCAGCCACCTCAAGACCCCTTGAGCCCCGGCATGTCTCGAATTTTGGCAGCAGTATAGTCCTTAAGTTACAATAAGCACCCTGATTTGGGTAGTCCTTCAACTCAAACAGGGATCCTTAAACGAAACTCCGACTTCTGCAAGTATTGGCGTCTCTGGATAGCCCAGGCACAAAGACAGCTTCCGCTTCTGACCACCTGACAAAGCACCTCGCCAAGCGATTGCGGCAGCTAAGTCTCTGTGGGTTTATGGTGTAGGGGTAGTGGTGGTGGCAGCTGCTGTGGTAGTAGTACTAGTCGTCGTCGTAGTAGTGCCAGTAGAGGAAGAGGAAGAGGATTCAAGAAGCGACAATCGCGTCTCAAGGCGTCTGCAGACGAGGTGGATAAAGGAGGGCTTCTATGAGTACGTCAAACGAGACTGAAGGCTTCAGCAACCGAGAGTTTCCTTGTCGATTTCGGGCATTGGACCCTTCAACCCTAAGGACCCCCATGTGCCGAACCTGAAACCTCAAACCTAGGAAGCAAACAATCCTAATACATGTCCTGAAAGCTGCGAGCCTGCTCGAGTTTTAGCCTTCTCCGTCAGTCCCACCTAGGAAATGGTTCACGTGGCGACTTGGGGTGTTTCTGGGCTTCGGCTTGGGGCTTTGAGAGTTAAGGTCTGATCTGCATGGAGGATTCCGAGTCGTAGGGGCTTAGAGGCCTCTAACCCAAAATCCGGAACGCAACACACGGAGGAGGCTTTCAGTGCGGGCTTGATCGTCTTCTCACACTGAAACCGCTTCCGAAGGGGATGATCGCTTCTTCCGAGCCTACACAGCTGAAAGATCCTTAAGGATTGATGCTAAGCTCACTGAAGCTGACACGTTGGCAAAATCCGGGACACACATTTTTGTCACAAGATCACAAACTGAGTCATTAAGTCCAGGTGCGACAAATCAAAAATGATAAAATGATGTTCCGCACCCTGCCAGAGTTTCTTGGCAGGTGAACACATGTTAACTCAGCTTTGTTGTGCCCGAAGCGAAATATCATGTTCAATCCTACTCCTTTGTGAAACTTGCGCATGTGGCCCAGGTATTAGACTGCGACTGCGACAAGTTCTTGTACTTTCTGCCAAGTTTGCTCGTCCTCTCCTTTGTACGTTGCAAGATGGAGTTTGAAAAGATTCTGTCTGTTGCAACTTTGAAGCATCCCCACCAGCCTGTTGCATCATCTCGACCGCGCGACTCTGCACCTGACTGGCAATTTTTCAGAAGCGCCTGGGTTCAGGGTTCTAGGTTCGGGAAACATACACTGGGGCATGTCCAGCTGCGTGGTGATGTTGCTGCACTGGTGCACGGCGCGTGCACCTGCCTGAAGAATTTCGTGAGTTAGCCGGTGCGACGCAGGAAAATCAAGCACTGAAGCTTCAGGAATTGAAAAGACACATCATACATCAGAACGCAGATACATGACGGCAAGAGACCCGTGTTCGCTTGAATCTGCCTTGGCGTGTGATGTCGATGTTCCAAGCACTGCCCTCATGCCTGATCCCCGCGGCCGTCAACTCCCTAAACCCTCAAAATTCTGGGTAGCCACAAACGAGTGCCGGCAAGTGGCCTCTGCGGGCGGCACGCCCCGCAACTGCGCGAAGACGGTCAGATGCTCCCAAACCTGAGGACCGAACCCCTCAGATGCGGAGGAGGATACAGAGGGGAGGAGTGATAGCAGTGCTGGTGAAAGCGGAACTGTTCATGAAACGCTGGCGCTGTCGGCTTGGAGTTGCAGGCTTGGGCTGCTGAGGGTGAAGGCTCTGATGTGGGGAACATTATAAGGATGAGCTGCAAGGACTGGACAAGACAAGGAGAACTGCGGCTGACTCTGGCTTCACCCGTCATTTGCTTGGACTCGTATCGCGAGAGAGTAATATTCGACATAGGCACTCTCTCGGCCCTTGCCCGAAAATCCCTGCAGACAGATTTGCGTGCCCTGTCATTCGTAGATGGCCGAAGTTCGATGCAATACACCCGTGGTCTACCCCATACCTTGAGCCCTGGAGCCCAAGCACAAAACCAAAATCAAAGGCTGAATCACTGAACCCAAAACCTGGTCCCTACGCTGCACACTCTTTAAGTGCAACTGCGTCGCTGTCAGCTCCAACCAAAGAACATCGTGCTGCGGGCCTGGGAGAGCGTACGGCTTTCAGGGGACAGGGTTCAGGTTTTAGGATTCTTGGGCTTGGGGTTTAGGGTTTGGGTCTTGTTGAAACCTTTGAAACAGTAGGCAGCACACAACCGCCCGTTGGCATATGAACTTCAAAGACGAAACTGCAGTTGAAACCAGAACTGCCACAGTTGCTCACTGCAACATCGTGAAGAAGGCCACGCGACAGAACCTCCCTTTGAGGCTCACTCGAGTGGGCAGCCTGAGCCCCAGGCAGACACCAATGACCTGCAGTCACAGGGCGAAGTCGGCATAATGCTTGGTGCGGCAGGTTGCGGATAAAGGATTTTCGGGCAAATGGCTTTGTGGCATAGCGGCTGAGCCTGTGTGTACTTGTGGTGTGCAGGGGATCTTGGCGAAATCTGCCGACTCGTAATGCCTGCGCCATGCAAGCACAGTGTCTGAAAACGCGCCTTTACCTTCCCCTGCTACTTGACGTCAAGGATTCAGGAATCATCACACCATTAGGCAGTGCGTGCAGTGGGATGTCGTGTTTGGGCTGGTACAAACAATGCATAAGTAAGTGTGTGTGTGTGTGCGGAAAGCAGCACGGTCGGGCCCAGAAAACTCCAAAAACTCCAGGCCATACACTATATTAACTATACTGTATACTATATATTGCATTATGCCACTATTTTGAGAAGCCTGGGGACTCCCGCATCATTTGCAGGTGTTCTTGGATACAGGCTGGCAAAATCCAGAAGGCACGCTGCTCCTGATGATGATCATCACGACGATGATGATAGACAACCATGATGGTCATGACGACTAATAATAAAAAGAACAATGAGAGCAGTAGTAATATTCACAATACGAGTAGTCATAAGAATAAACATAACAGCAAGGAACTTATTTATAACAAGAATAAAGAATAAAAAGGCAGTAAGCAGAAGAGTACTAATGACTGACGTTCATCTCCGATTGATTTTCGAGGATTGGCTTGGCCTGGGCCAGAAAGCAATCCGAGCAAGAGTAAACAGTATAGGCGATCAGCTTTGAGATCACTGTTTATAACTCGTACAAAATTTGTATACTGTGGCCTTCATCAGCTTTGTGTAAGGTATGTTCTGTGACTACTTCTGGGCGTGGCGATGTTGCCTGGCGGATTTCGCGGATTCCATCGCTGAGGCGGTGGCCCGCAATGACCTAACATGTGCATGGGTTCAGGGACTAAGGATGAAAGGTTTAGGGCCTGGGCTTGGGGTCAAGGGACTGCGCAAAACAGAGGACCTAAGGACTTTGTGAAATCCTGGATTTAAGTCTGTGTTTCGGTCCGGGCGGTGTCAATGGGTCTGGTCCTGGAGCACAGGCAATCTAGTGCATACTTTCATTATGCTTCCCATGGAAGCATCAAGAGTAGAGTCCGTTGAGCCGAACTATCTTCCCGATTCTTACATTTCAGGCTCGCCTACTTGAGGGAATAGGCACTGACAACTACTCGACCAGATTCGTCGCCAGCGCTACGAGATCATGAACAGCTCAGAATGCTTGCTCACCGCAGTCAGAACAACAATAGCAAAATACATGACAATCATCATCATAAGACTGACACGAGTGGGAGTAGGTGTCGAAAAGGCTTAGCCGCAGCCTGTGCCAAGGACGATGACTGTAAACAAGTAAAACAACAGCAGCACGGAAAACAGCCCAACTGCCAGCAGGGCAGCCCTCGTGATTTGACCAACCTTAGACGTGAGAAATCCTAAACCCTCGACACGACTGCCGAACAAAAAAAAATAAGCTTCCTGTGCCCTCAGCCCTAAACCCTTAATGCCCAAACCCAACAACAACTGTCTCAACTCCAACCTCAGGAAAAGCGTCCGGGCCGTTGAACGATGCCACTACTACTGCGACTGCTACCAGAAGTAGTTTGCACACCGTAACCTGGCAGCAACGGTAGTGCGCAGCAAGAAATCGATCGAAAAACGTATAACGACGACACTGAGAGTCTAAAACCATGAGGCCTACAACAACTCCCGCATCGCAAAGTTGGCCGAAGTGGCTGCGTCGCCCGAGGAGGGCTCGACCATACCAGTCAGCCTGACAACGCTTCTGTGAGGATTGTTGAGCAAGGTCCTCATAAGGGTCTTATGAGGTCTTATCGGGCTTTAAGGAAATTGAAGGATTCTCTGCAAGGTTCATAGGGGTTCAGGGTGGTTGATAAGATGGAGCTTCACGGCCGTTTCAGAATCAATGGGGGCCAACATCCAAAACCTGCACCTCATCAAAAGCCACACGTGCAGTCAGAAGAACAACGCAATAACACTAGTAGTCGAGACAAACCGTTGCCCGTACTTGTAGTCAGAACTGCTGCTGTTTTTGCTGCTGGTGACCGATAATACAATACTAGCAATAGGAATCAAGCAGGGCTTGAAATGTCAAGATGAACAAACACTGAGAGATCGGTTGTCAACCTAGTGATACTCATGGTCATACTGGCGACAATGACGAGGTTCATGATGGTAACAGCTGTGCATGCAACAACAGGAACACTTCTGACAAGAATTATGGTCATGATGACCGAAACCGTGACACTGATGACAACATCTGGTCGCTATCTGTTCTTGTCCTCGGACCTTCATTGCCACCACTATCTGCACCCCCTCGGATGCTCTAGACGAACTTCCTCCGCCCTGAAGCCAAACAAGTCCTCTGGTCTCAACAGGACCCCGTGTTGCAACAGGGGCACATGTTGATGGTCGTTGACTTGCCAGCGCCATTGTGACCCAGCAGGGCCAAGATCTGCCCGTCGTACCTGCACTGCCGATATCTCGACTGAAGAGTGCTAGGCCCGGGTTAGGCGCTTCAGCTGAGTTTAGGATATCAGGGACCCCGGGGACCCCCCGAAGAACCCTAAAGGCCTTAAAGGCCCACCTCCTGCAGAACGAGTTTGGGTGGACCCACACCAGCTCCTTTCCTGAACCATCAGCAAAGACTCCAAGAATCCCTTAACGAAAGATCCCCTATACATAAATGCTATAGACTTCTCAAAGTTCTGTATGCGTACTGAAGCCGTAAGCCTCCTTCCGCGCTCTCTCGAAGTCCTCCAATGTCTTACAAACGCAGTGCAGGTCGCAAAATTTGCCCCGAGATTCTCTCCAACTCATTGTTGGAAGAGCAACACAGTAGCTGGACAATTACCTTGTATGCCCCTGAACCCCACGAACCCAGAACCCGAAACCTAAAGCCCTGAAGCCCAAACCCACAGCCCTTAAACCTGAAAACCCACAACTTCAAAACCCTGGAGCCTCCAACCCTCAAGCCTTGAACCACACAAAATCCTCCAACCTAGAACCCTGAACGCTACAGCTGTAAGAACCAAAACGCTGAAATCTACACCCTGGAACCTAAAACCCACAAAACCTAAATGCCCTGAAAATCCAACGCCTTCTAGCCTCAAACTCTCAAGCCTCGAAGCCTAAAACCGAAAATTCAGACGTCCAAAGAGCATGGCCAAGTCGAGTCCCTCCACAGCTACCTGGTCCAGGGGCCCACGGTTGCGGTCAAGACAGGGCGGGTGGGGTTTGGTTGGCTTCTTGGTATCGGGAGCGTCCAGGCAATAGATTTCGCGTCTGGGTTTAGGGTTTATGGGTTAAGAGCTAGGGTTTAAGGCCTAGGGGCGGGCTTTGCAGTATAGCAAGGTGTAGTATATTATCATAGTAGTAGGCAAACTTAAGGAATAGCATTAGCACATATTCGGGCTTCTTTGCTACTACTTGTTCTGCTGCTACTCCTGCTCGTTCTCCTCCTTCTCCTCCTCCGGCTGCTGCTAACGGCGACTACCGCCAGCAATAATGTCAACCGCTCAACACGAAAAGTGTCTCATTGATTCACCGCAAGTTCCCAAACACCAGCACGTAGGCTTTGTCTAATTTCATTGCTATTGCTGGCGTGATCCCTATACCAGTCTGAGATTTCCTTCCGAGAATAGAAGTACACTCCTCTTCCGACTCTTGGTAATGTCGCTGCTGTCCTTGACTTAAATATTTTCGCAACTGGCATAGTAACCTTCCCCTCAACCATCACAATTCGCTGCCAAGGTTTGGGACCCTGTGCCCTT
Organism: Symbiodinium sp. clade A Y106; assembly: GCA_003297005.1. Taxonomy (NCBI): domain Eukaryota; class Dinophyceae; order Suessiales; family Symbiodiniaceae; genus Symbiodinium; species Symbiodinium sp. clade A. The sequence goes on from BGNK01007037.1 coordinate 19,493, forward strand.
GCCCCAGAAAACCTTACAGGACCGCTTGTAGGACTCCTCATGAAACTATAATCCTCTCGACCTTCTCTATACAACCCTGCCCTCAACCCCGAACACTGAACCTGCCGATCACAATCTCCTGAACTCCAAACCTCAAACCCAAACCATCCCAAACCATCATCATGCTCTGTCCACCTTCTTGCCCCCCGGCGTGGAGAACTCACGTCGAAGAGCATTTGTGCGAACGACGCCTCAGACACAAGGAAATCCCGGGAAGGAACAACTACAATGACTTAAAAAACATTGTACATGTTGATAGTAACAGCAATATCAGCAACGAACACAAATACTAATAAAACTGATAAGACGAATACCATTAACCGTCTCAGCATGAAAGAAGCAACAATAGAAATAATCGTAATCATAGTAATAAGTGTGGTCATAAGAGCGGGGAATAACAGTAATGAACAATCGAGTGATAGCACTAGGGATGAGGCTGTAATTTCAGACTAGAAAGAATACATTCGACTTTATTCTCCCCTAGGTAGGGGAGAACAAATGAAATTTACTGGCAATATTAAACATACATACAGCCAGACAGACAGACATGCGTAGATAGATACAGTATCAACAATCATAAAAACAACAGAAGAGGAGGCTGTGGGGCCTGCGTTTTGGCAACCCACTATTTTCAGTGGCTTTGTATGTTTCGAAGGGTTGTGCGTGGGTTTCTGTGTCAGTTGGTCGCTCGTTTGGTGCGCATGCGTGCATGTTTTTGTTTCCAAGTACAACATCAGCTCTGGATTGTTTCAAGCCCGGCGGTCTGTTTATAAACACAGGGTTTGTTTATAAACACTGCGTTTCGGTATACCGTGCTGTCAGCGTTTTGGGTTTGTTGGATTTGCTCGTTGTCTTTTATGTCTATTCTCCGCCGACCTAGCGGCGTGTTGGATGAGTCCGAGGTGAAACCTCCCTTTTTCCTTCCTTTTACACCCCCCAAAAAACGCGCGCGAGAGAGCCCGCAGGGCGGAGGGAGGCCACGCATTTTGTTTTTCATGGAGGACGCCGAGCCTGCACGAAGCGGCGTTGACGCTGCTGGGGGCGAATTCCGCCGTCTGTAGGCACACTT
>BGNK01007040.1:1627-12359 GCA_003297005.1 Symbiodinium sp. clade A Y106
TCGCGTTCGTGCGTTCGACCCTGCCAATCCCTGTGAAGGGTTGCAAAGTGCGTATGGCGATGTGTCACTTTACCTCGCGTTCGTGCGCTCGACCACGCGAATCCCTGTGAAGGGTTGCACTCCCGATCGATGGGGATGGTGCCACCCCGGCTATAAAAGAAAGATTAATATACCGAGATAGAGTTTGAGTATAGTAGAGTGTATAGTAGAGATATAGAGTCATTAGAGTCTATAGAGTCNGATTAATATACCGAGATAGAGTTTGAGTATAGTAGAGTGTATAGTAGAGATATAGAGTCATTAGAGTCTATAGAGTCATAATAGAGTAGAGTCATAGAGTCTATAGAGTCATAGAGTCACACTAGAGTCAAGTGCATCACTTCACTCTATGTACTTCACCCTATGTATCTTCTCTGCGGGGCTCCGCACGGAAGAACCCTTCGCGATGCTTTCGGGAAAACAAAAAGACTCTGACTGAACAACACGACGATGCTCATTCCTGCAATGATGCAGCTGCTGCCGCTACAACGACGGCAGCATGCAGGAATTTACTGAATGCTTCCCTGGTCCATGATTCTCCGTTCCGGCCATCTGCTTCTTGGGCCAGCGCAATCGATTCTGATTTGAGTCTCCCGCGGAGCCGGTAAGCGTGCCAAGCTTGCAATACACCGGCGGTCAGCGACTAGCCGCTACAGTGCTACAGTAGCCGATGCTTACGCCAACGACTCCTTGCAGATTGTGGTTGGTGCCTGTAGTGGGGTCGCTCAGATGAGTCGGGAGGAGGAGGGAGTGGAGGGCGTGGCTGGGCCGGGCCGGGGCGCACTGCGGCCCTCCGCAGAGGCTCCTGGCGGCAGACCGGACCGGCCACCGGACTCCACCGGACTCCACCCGTCACCGGCCCCGGGTCAGCAGGGAAATCACGGGGAAACAGGTCATCCAATGCTCGCGCCGCATGCCGCATGAGGACTGCGACTGGGAGTTACTGGTAGCTGTGGGCCAAAGCGGCCTCGAGCTCAGGGGCTTCGTGGACCGCGGAGAAGGGCGAGGACCCTCGGCCTGAGCGGTGCAGATCGCACGGATGGGGTCCACTTCCGGGAGCCCAGGCTCCAGGCTGTCGGCTTTCCTTCCCCACCCAAGCGGTGTGTCCTGCGTCAGACGCCAGACAAAGGCAGGCCTTTGGGTCTCACAGAAAGCAATCCTGATGCCGTTTCTCGGTGCGTGTGGGGGTGTCGGTGGACGTCACGGAGGTCTCGGAGCACTCGGAGATCTGACGACCCATCCTGAAGATGTTGTCTGAAGCACATGTCCACATGCTGAATGCCTACGAACATGCAGACAAGCTTCCCGTTTAGACGCTGGTGTTCCGGGACACAATGGAGGCCGCGCAGCAGCTCCTCGACGGGTGAGACGAGCTGAGCTTCGACAAACTTCGGTTGTTGCGGCATGCTTTGAACAAGAAAGCCGGAATCTGTGCCTTCTGCGGTGGCTTTGGGGAGGGTCCAAGCTGAAGGGTGGCTTGCTCCACCTTCAACGTCGGCATCGACTAATCTAAAGGAGAGGGCAGTCGCTGTGACAACGCAATATGCGGCAATGGGCACCGCACCGCACTGAATTAAACAACTTGAAAGCCTGTGCTGATGCTGTGAAGTCTGCCGATACCTTGTCCAGTGGGCCAAGCTCGAGAACAGGATCGTTCAGCAAGTCCTGCGAAATCAGTGAATCATGCAAGCTCTTTCTCATCAGCCTTGGTCGCCGTGTCCGGGCTTGCTGCAGATTATACTTCTGGGTCAGGGTGGGGATTCCAGTGGGGATAGCTCTCTTGCAGTCGCTCGGAGGCCTTGTATGTTCTAAGCTGCGCATCTTCTGACTCTTGAGGCCTCCATCCCTAAAGCCAGTCTCACGAATCTCGGGAAGTCCTCCTCCATTTCGTTCAAGCCCCCGCTCCACGTATTGATGCGGTGGTACGGTGCTGTCGGAGTCGATGCATCGGCATCCACGTCGAAAGATGTGTTCTTGACCTTCGATCTGCAAGGGAAAGAAGAACAATCTACTCATGATGTGGTGTGGCCCCAACACAGACCACCACAAAGAAGACCTGATCATGAAGACACCCCAAGAAGGAGCCCGAACAAATCTCACAGACAAGGCAAGGCTCCACCAAGCACGGGTTCGACTCATGCGAGCTGCCCGCAGCGCTCCACTCGGTTTGCAAGACCTCCGTGGTGGCGCTCACAGTCGGACACTCCAGGCGAGGCCTATGGTTCGAGGTCTGACGAGTGAAACTACACTAAAGGGAGGCCATGGGCAGATAGGTTCAACCAAAACTAGGGCCTCGAGGGTTTTGGGTTCTGTTTTAGGGTTTCAGGGCTTGTGGGCTGGGAGATCTGAGGAAAGCGGGGCAACCTGCCTGCGGGTTGTTGCGCGGCTCTTGACTTGGAGTCGCAGGACAGAGCCTGACATTTACGGATATCTTCGCAATGCCATCTGATGCCCACATTGGATACATGCGCTTTTCAGCATTTTCAAGCCGCAAAACCGCCAGAGTAGACTTCAACTCCACATCGCATCTATCTTTCTATCCGTCAGGTGCCGAGAAGCTGTGGTGACTTTGCCTTCGGCTCCTTGGATGACTGTGTGCAAACTGGGAAAACGTCGGACTTTTGGCATGTTGGGTCAGGCCGCCGCCTGCGTCGACACGCTCCCTCCCCGCATGGCACAGGCGTATACCGCATACCAGTCTTGCATTCAAGATGCATGGCTCCGCTTCTCCTTCGCAGTTTGGTTGGAAAGCTGCCTTTGTTGTGAGACACGTACCACTTCCGCTTCCACAGTCGCTTGCATCTGATCGCAAATCGCTTCCAAGCTACGTTCGCAGTTGCCTTTGTATTTCCTGCTGCTGCTTCAGCTGCATCTGCAGTTGCTGTGCCGTCTGCACTTCTTGCAGTCGCCTTGGTCCAGGCAGAGCCCGGCCACCGGGACATGAATTCTCTGCACTGCACACCATCGGAAAGAGAAGGATCATCTTCTGCTATCGGGTTGTCTGAACACTCAGCAAACCACGAAAGCCTTGCTGCTGCTGCGGAGCGTGTCGACATTCAGATGGGCGCCCGAATGGGTGTCCGGCTTGGGCAACTCGCTAGCGAGCGACAAGACCTGGCAGCTTCGCAGCTATGAACTCGTTTGACTCGTGCCCATGGCGCCATTGTTGAGCAGTCGTTGTGCTGGTCGCCCTGGTCTATCCTAGTCTGGAAGTCTTAGAGACGTGGCTGGGATGTCTGGGCTTGCCTTCCCAGCCTGGGTCCCAGCCTGCTGCTGTTCGAGAACTCCTGTCACGCAAGGGCTCGAGCTTTGCAGCAAGAGCTGTCTGCACGCGACGAAGCGAAAGACAGTGTTGCCTGATGCCGCCGATTTGTGCCCTTGTCGCTTCTCCTAAGGATTGCCATGAGCTTTTTCGAATTATCCCATGTCCGATACGACGCCCGGCATTGATTCATGTTATGCGACTGTCCTGCTTTGTGGCGCATGCCTTTGCAGAACCTGCTTTCGAGGGCAAAGCTTTGGTCTTGGCCTCGCACTCGGGGCAGTGTGTCCAGAGGCTTGCGCAGCCGGTGCTACGACTAGCTGGGCGCGAGGCAGGTTGAGGTGCTTCTGACCTGCAGCAGTCGCATGTCGTGAGTTCTGGGTGCTGGCTTTCACCTTGGAGAGATCCGGGCTCCGACCGCTTGGGCACTTGTGAAGCCGGGGTGGTCCCGGACCCCGCAGCAATCGGCGCGGGCTGTGTGGGAGCTGCAATCAGCGGTGTGGCCTTACAGGCTTGATGTGGTGTTTCTGTGAGCTAAGACCATTCGGCCCGGGACTTGGCCTTTTTCTGCATGTGTGGCAACAAGATGTGGTGGTCGAAAGGGGACGTCAGGAACACATAGTGTCACATGCGAAGACTAGTCAGGGGTGCTGTCAAACGCTGTGCAAAACCTAGTTAATCGTTGTTACACACACTGTACGTGCTGCAACATGGGTCTGTTTCACACCCGTGACTCTTACAGCGTCAGCGGGTGGGTGAAATGCGTCCTGGGATCGACGTCACTGATAATCCTCAGTCCTCTTCGTCGACCGTCCCTGAAGCTGCTTTGCGCGCTTCTTCACTACACTCTCGAGCGGCTGTTCAACGTCGAACGTGTTAGTCTTCAAGGCTTCTACCAACTTGGTAAGCTCCATGACCTAAGTCATCGGATCAGCAATCATGGCATCACTGTCAATCCACCTGACAATGTCAGTCAACTGATCATCCACTAGTTAGTAGTCGTCGTAGAAAGGGTCACCAGCTTTCTCACCGGCCTTGCGCCAAAGTTCTTGGCGAAGCGACGGGATTTCTATACCCAACCTCTTGTCCGAGTGTTTCTTACACTTCGGTTTTGAAAGCGTCTGTTCAAGACTCTTGCAGTCTGTCAACTGTCTGTCATCCAGATCTGCTTCACAAGCTTGGCCGACGTAGCCTCCCACCTTGTCATGTCGAGGCATCCGAAGATGTCGGTGATGGCTGCTCGTCACCGTCCTCCACATCTGCTTGAAGTGTGTGGGCCTCTGTCTGAATACTGTAGTGGAGCGACATACCCTCCGAACGAGGTTGCTCGCCCACAAGATGGGATGAATGCTACCCATATCCGCATTCCACAGGGCGCCATCAGCAAGAAACACCATCCTGGCTGCTTGGCTCCGGTGTCCTTCAACAGATGTCATCCCATTCATGATCATCTCCTTGGACTCATTCGCATGCGAAGCGTCCGTGACCACCAGACTCATCAGAGCACCTGGCGTCTTCCAGTCCAACAGACCAGACTTGAACACAAGTCCTCTGTCGTAAGTGCCGATAGCATACTCGACCGCTTTGTTGGCATCTTTGATGTCCGCTCCGGTCCCACTGCTAGAGGCTGACTGGATCCTGGATACTCTATAATAGCTCAGGTCCGGTCTGCACTGTCTGCAGACCCAAGCCAATGATCCAGCGACGCTCTTCATCTGCATCTTGCCCGAGTCCGATAACGGATCTCCTGGGTGCCTCCTCTTATCCACGTGGATCTTCGTGACATTCCTGGTCGTGTCACCGCAGGATACATGGATATTGAAATCCTCATCTTGAACTATCTCTTTCCCGCAGTACCTGAAGCTCCCAGTTTCCACCGTTCCCCTTTGAATGTCTCAATGAGATCATTCATGATCCAATCACAAGATGGATCACGAGCCCATAGAAGATCGTCTACATGAGACGTCAAGAGCAACTGTACAACCCCATCGGCATCTGTGTAACTGTACAGTGCCCGATAGATGCGGTTCTCGTGCAGTCCCTTACCTTTAAGGTAGTCGCTTCCAGAACCTTCTACCACCATCGGTGCTGCCATAGATGGGTCTCGCCAGCACATGCTGGTGGGGCTTGAGCCCAGGTAATCCTCCCTTGGGCTGCGACAGTAGGAGTACCCTCTCTATCTCCTCGCTTTGAAAATAGGCGTTGGTGACGTTGAACGACTTAACCCTAAACTTCCTAGCAGCCGCAAACGAAAAAACGAAGTTTTGAGCTTCTATACCCGCCGTAGGACTATCACTTCTAGGGTCCCCTTTCTCGAGATCACTTCTAAGAACCAAACGGCTCTTATACTTAGCCTCAGCCGTTGGATCAAGCAGTCTCTTCGAGTGGTTCTTGTCCAGATCAACCAACTGGGTTGGTATCACTCAATGTCCTTTACGGATCAATTCCTCGTACTGGGCGTCATCAACAATGATCGCTGCACGAAACCCCCCATTCCATCCCACGGCTCTTGTCCAACTCCTTCTGCACATCCTCCGTGCACTTGTGGTAGACTGGGATTTTCACGTGCTTCTCCTTCTGCTTCTTCGACGTGAACTTACGGCGCTTGCGCCATTGCACTACTTTCTTGTCGTCCTCAACGCGGTCTGCAAAGAAAATCCGTAAGGCCTCGTATTCCTTTTCCCCGAGGAGTGCGTTCCAAACGGCCTCTTGCTCATTCGTCCAAAAGTGGCTGGCGTAAGCTCTTAGGAGAAGTGCCGCCGCTGAGTCCTCAATGACTTCAACGTCAGTCCCTGCTTCAACGGCCGTGTCCTCAGCCATCGGCTCCTGGATCTCTCCAGAAGGGTCCACCGTGACTCTTCACGAGTTGAACCAACTCTCCTCCGAACAGCTCTATCCACTGTAGCTGGTTCGGCTTCCGGCGGCTCTGCCTGCATTGGGATCGGCAAACCTATTCCTAGGCCGTCGTCCGTTGGCTCGTCTGGGTTGTCTAGTACTAAATCTTCTCCGGTGCATTCTATGTACCTCTGTTGTTCTCTCTCCACTTTGGTGTGCTCGTACTGTAGATTGCCCCGGTTATGTACCTGAAATGCCAGAACCTCAGCCGATGTACACGGAGTCGAGCCAGGCTCGTTGCCACAGGAACTCCTTGCTGAACAACCCAAACAGTCTTGTTGTCAAATCCGATGACCCTGCTCACGGTACTTCAAGTGGAGACACCTGAGTGTTCATCCCTTGAGATCCTGTAACATACCAGGTCTCCTGCCTGGTACCTTTCTGGAAGAGGAGCCGACTTCGGCTGCAGTCTTCGTGAACGAAGGAAGGCTGTATGCCTAGACCGGCCTGTCTGCAGGCGGCTGACCCAGCTCTTCCTCGTCCAACACGTGTCCGACTCCACGAGGAAGTCGTCCAAGCGCCCACTGTGTGGGGCTGAAACCTGAAACCTCCGACACGAATGAACTCATTCTTTGCCACCTGTGCCTCCAGCATGGCCTTCTTGACATCATCTTTGCCCACAACGCTGTGGTCGAGTTTGACTAAGCGCTTGCAGGCTCGCTTCATGATGCCTCCATGCCTTTCGCACTTTCCTATGTGCTCTGGCGACTGCAGTCGGGCTTTTTGGATCTGGACCCCGGGGCTGCTCAACCCGTGCGCGAACGCGCCGCGGTTGTGTAGTTCTCTGTCATGAGAGACTACCTTGGGCCACCCGCAAGGGGAAACCCAGCGCTGCATTAACTTCTGCAAGCACTCTGCCGAACTGTCCTCCACCAACGCGAACCAAAGTAACAACGGATGCACCTGCGCCTCGAAGCACCTGAAAAAGTACCTCCTTAGGCTTGTGGTTCATCATTGTGCGCAACTTTCGGACTCCCAAACGAACACGCCTCGGCACCTGCCTTAGACCATGCCTTCCTTCTCTCTGACTCTTCCTTGGGAAACCCTGTTGAAGGCAACGTGTCTAAGAAGTCCGCTTCTTCGGCCAGTTCAGTTTCGTCCATTAACGTGGTCCTGTTGTCTCTAGGACCGACAACAGCATCAAGAGTATCTGATTGCTCAACCTCATCCTGCCTAGGAAACACATGAGCAACGCGGTGCTCGACACAGCCCTCTTGCAACACAATCAACAAGGCTTCGGCAAAACCAACATGTGTGCCTACTTTGTCGATGCTGACAGGTGAGTAGTGTTCTCAGTACCCTCAACACAGTTCTCGAACCAAGCGTTCCACCTAACACTTCCCAAACTGTCAAGAACAAGCACTTCTTTTGCGTACGCGGAGAGAGGCTTGAGCCAGGTCTGTGCCTGTCCGCTAAGCTAAGATCGACTTGGCCTTCCAAGCTGTGCACAAGCAGCAAGAGGTCGCGGCGTTCCTTAGCAATCTCTTTAGAGATTTGCTTTTGCCAACCGACGTCCTCGGTGTCTTACGATCACCCGGGTGCCGGTCATTTCCAGGGATCCGGGCTGGAATTCCACGTTCGCCAGGACGAAGATCGTTGGCGCATCGCCTGTGACCGTCGCTGACAGGAGCCGCAACGCCTGCATCAACAGGTCATCGTGGGTGTTGAGGTTCCAGGAGGAATCCTGGAACATCTTGCCTTGGTCCACTGCACACTTGCACTACCACGTGTCCTACGCACAGGAGAAAACGCGGGCAAGGGAGGGGTCTTGACTAGAGCTAACAGCATCAACATGCCTGCCATGCTCCATGCGAAACCTGGTCTGCTCTACAACCATCGCATCCTCAAGAAAACTGGGCAACTCGGCTGAACTGACTTGCTTGAAGAACCTCTTCAGCACGTCTCCTGCCTCGAACTTGGTGAAAGTGTACTCCTCCAGCCGCCTTCTGGTCAGATTCTGCACCTTAAGCGGGGATCTTGAAAAGCTTCTGAGGGATCTCTCCCACCACCGTGCAACAATCCAAACAGAAAGTGCGGCGTACGGATCTTGTGCTGTTGCGGTTGTCCGTGCGAGCGTGTGGGCAAACACTCGCTTCCATCTTCGGTACAGCCTTTGGCCTCGCAGCTGAGGCGCGGTTACCGCAGATCATGCCGCACGCTCCGGGCATCCTCCTGGGCACGGTCCCTTGGGATCCGGCTTATAAGGAGGCGGAGCTTGCTCTTCGGTCTTCGGTGCCTTCTCCAGGTCACCGCTCGCCGCGCCCTCGAGCGAGTCTGCCTCCACAGGCAGCGATGCTGCTCCGAGCGTCGGTCTTCCCCCACCCACCGACAGGAGGAACATCATAGTGCCGATACACCCAGGTGAGCCAGGCTTCGAGCATATCGTGCTCGGCTCGTATTCCTTGAGGCTCCAATTATAGCAAAACGAAACACCTGATCGCTACCACGAGCACCCTGCGACGCAAAGTCGTCCACGAGCTCTTCGTCGGACTCCTCAAAGTCGCCCTTATGTCGAAGAAGCCCATGTACGCCACAGGCTCGGTCTCAGAGTCCTGCCCAAGGTTGACATAGCATGCCGCGCCTTCGGCATCGTAGCTCTGACCCTTGCTCTCTGACAGGCTCGGTGTCCCGGCCAAGCCGCAGGTCTGTGTGGACTTATCCATCACTCTGCTGGCTTGTGCAAAGTGCGCAACTGCCACCTTACCTGCCCCTTTGCCAGGGCACTCGCGGTCTCCAGACCAATGGCCTTTCCGGGCAGGTCTTGCAAGTGCTTCGGAGCTTTATCTCCTGAATCTTTGCGCCTGCGGTCTTCCACCGTCAGGCCCGTAGCCCTTGTGCGCTAGCCGTGTGCTCCTTTAGAGCTCACGGGCTTGGCTTTTGCCCTTGGCCTTGCTTCTCGCCGTGAAAGCCATCGTCTCGCTCTGCACGACGTCGGCCAAAAAGGCTAAGCTCTCACGGTCGTTCTCGTCGAACCCTTCCGAACAGAGACAGGAGGAGAGCTCGGTGTCGTCTTCCCTGTCATCCACGTGGACCTCGTCCCCGTGGTACACGCGGTCGTCTGGGTCCTCCTCTTCGGCCACTGCGTAGGCCACGTATTCCTCGTCCAGGTAGGTGTCGAAAACGTCCTCGATTGCGGAAAGGTACGAGTACGAGGCCCCTTTCGGGGATCCTCTTCCGTATCCTTTGCCCTTACGTTTGCCTGCCTTTTAGGCCACCCATCGCCGTCAGGACCATCAGCCTTTGCTGCCGGCTGAGGCCTCAGTTGTCTAGCAGCAGGTCGGTGAGCACAGCCTCGCTGATGTGCGCTGACTTGTCCAGCTGTTGAAGCTTCCTAAGCTAACATATAGGATACCATCGCTTCTCCAGGCTGTCTCGGCAGCACTCGACCGATCTGCGTGCCGAGGCGGTACAACTCCTTCCACTCCTGCTCAGAAAAGGGAAAGAATCTTTCCTTTACCGCCTCCACGACCTTGGGGATGTTGTCGTACCAGAAGAGGATATCTGTCCCCAGGTCTTCGGCGATAACATATGCCTTGCTCCTTCAGGAGTTGAGGAACTTGCAAGCGAGCTCTGACCGCTCGTCCACCTTCGTCTCATGCTTCCACCGAGTCATAGCTCGGAACTCCCATTCGTGAAAATCACGAGTGGTTCCAGATCCTGGTGTGGTCGATAAGCTAGCGATACACTAGCCACGGCGACCTCGCCCGCGCAGGGGCGTCCTATCGGGCTCGAGCTCTGCTTCCCTTAACGAAGAGCTCCGCTACCAGTGCAAAAACAAGTCAGTTTTCCGCTAAGCCGTAGGCTTGGTCCAAGGGGCCCCTGCGGTAAAGGGGTGCTGTCAAAACGCTGTGCAAAACCTAGTTAGTCCTAGTTACACACACACACACACACACACGCACACACACACACACGGATGTTAGGTTGACACCACCACTCGCATTTCTGGGGAAGATCTTGTAGAAGACGAGTAAACCTGAATGCCTAAGCAGGTCACTCACCTATGCCCCCTCCCCCNTTTCTGGGGAAGATCTTGTAGAAGACGAGTAAACCTGAATGCCTAAGCAGGTCACTCACCTATGCCCCCTCCCCCGCTGAGACTACCCTCAGCGGGGGCAGGGACCCCAGTACTTGTGATCCTGGGTGTTGGTTCCCCTGCTGCTGATGAATTCACGTTGAGCTCACTCCAAAATCCCTTAGGAATCAGGGTGTACACACACACACACCCCTCCTGAGGGGGTATGAAACCTGTCCTGAAGACAGAGAGAGAGAGAGAGAGTGAGAGAGAGAGAGAGAGAATGAACACTCAACCGGAAGAATCTGACGCACATGTGAAAACAAATGTCCTGTATTCTCCTTGTGCCACGTCCTGCAGTCGCACTCCTGTGGTTTGCCAGGTGTCCATGATCTCAAAAAGGTCCTGAAAAAGGTCCTGAAATTGAACAGCACCGGACTCCATGACTGCAAAAGAAAGAACTACAAACTGAACGTGCAGTCAGAAGCCGAGATGCTGCCAGATCCCATGAGCTGACACTGCTC
>BGNK01007041.1:0-21054 GCA_003297005.1 Symbiodinium sp. clade A Y106
CTCCTGTACCCTCTTTTGCTTGTACCACACAGGGCTACGGTTGTGCACTAACTATACAACTGTACAAGTACACACTACACACGAGAACTACAGGTAAGGCTCGAGAGTTTCTCGCAGTTGTGGCTAGTGTTGTTGTGGTTGTTGTTGTGGTGGTGGTGGTGGTGGGGACCTTGTTCTTCTTGTTGTTGTTGTTGTTGGTGTTGTTGTTGTTGCTGTTGTTGTTAATGGTGCTGTTGTTGTTGTTGCGCTTCCGTGTCATTTCCTTAGGTTTTCAGAAGATTTACATACGCTACCTGTTACCTTGGTTATTACTCGGGATAATCCGATTTTCCTGACATTTTCGCATTTTGGACGGATTTCGTGTTACTGTTCTTGACACTGCTGTTGCTGCTGGTGTTGTTGTTGTTGTTATTATTGTTGTTGTCGTTGTAGTTGTAGCTGTAGTAGTAGTAGTAGTAGTAGTAGTTGTTGTTGTTGTTGTTGTTATTGTTGTTGTTGGTGTTGGTGTTGGTGCTGGTGTTGGTGCTGGTGTTGGTGTTGTTGTGGCTGCTGTTGTTAATGTAATCCTTGCTGTTGTTGTTGTTGTTCTTGTTCTTGTGGTTGTTCTTGTCATTCTTGTTCTTGTTATTGTACTTGTTATTGTTGTTGTTGCTGTTGTTGTTGTTGCTGTTGGTGTTATTGGTGTTGGTGTTGCTGTTGATGTTGTTGTTGTTGCTGGTGTTGTTGTTGGTGTTGGTGTTGGTGCTGGTGTTTGTGCTGGTGCTGGTGTTGATGTTCGTGTTGTGTTGGTGTTGTTGCGAATGTAATCCTTGTTGTTGTTGTTGTTGTCGTTGTTGTTTTTGTTGTTGTTGATGGTGCTGTTGCTGCTGTCTTTGCTTCTTTCCTTTCTTCCTTCGATCCTCCTTCCTTGCTTCCTTTCCTTCCTTCCTGCCTTCCTTCCTCCGTCCTTGTTTTCTTGCTTTCTTCCTTCCTTCATTCCTTCCTTCCTTCCTTCCTTCTCTCCCTCCTTCTTTCCTCCTTTCCTTCTTTCCTTCGTTCCTGCTTCCTTGCTTCCTTCCTTCCTTCCTTCCTTCCGTCCTCCTTCCTCCTTCCTTGTTCCTTGCTTTCTTCCTTCCTTCCTTCCTTCCTCCTTCCTTGTTTCCTTGCAGGAAAGGGCACGGAATCCATCCAAAATGTAAGGAACATGCTGTTTTCCTAGGAAAAACAAAGAAAACGCACCAAAACAAAACAAAAAAATGCCCAAAAAAATAGGCCCGCCGTTCTCTCTCTCTCTCTCTCTCTCTCCTTCAACACAGCCAGGGAAGTCTGCGATCGCCAACCCCTCGCGTGAGTTCGCGCACTGGGGAATTACTGTGCAGACTGACGCAGTAGGACAGTGTGAACTCAGCCACCGGCTCCGCAACCGCAACACCCGAACACTTTTGCCCCCAACCCGCCTCGAAGGCTAAGGCGATAACCCCCCTATCACCGGGAGCGTGACTCAACTGTTAGACTGAGGGTCAGACTCTCTCTCTCTCTCTCTCGCAGATTGTAAAGGCAGCTCTAGCTGCACAGGCGGTTTGCACACCCCGCTGTGTCGAGGAGACTCAAGGAGCCCGGTGGGGCACAGATGCGCCCAGGCACATGAAAATGTGAGCCTGGAAGACATTGCAGCGGCTCTCGGCACCGCGGAAGTTCGACCAGCCCATGTATCGGTAGCAGTTCCGTTGGTACTGCTTCCAGCCATGGGGACACCTCAAACACAGACAAACTCAAGTGCAGCATAGGAAGGTGACGAAGAATTCCTGCACTCAGCCACGCCACATAGTGTTGTAATTCGCTATACGATACGTCGGCCGCCAGCGCAGGTATACTGGCCAGACATGGCCTCGGCTGTGCCGCAACATCAACCACAGAAACCGTGGCATGCACAACTCCAGCACAGTGCCTACTGATGTCTGCTCGGTGCCTCGCACTGAGTTCCTATCTAAAAACTGTACGGCTTGAGGCTTCAGCGACCTGACACGTAACGTCTTCATGAAGCGCAGGCCACATGCTCCAAGCTGTTCTGCATCAAGGGGCGGGGCATGGGCAGGGCGTAGAGTCCCGTGCCAGCATTGTCGGGAAGCAGATCATAAACATAATCTTCCACCTGGCAGGGAAGTGAACAGACCGCGGTCCCGACTAGCAAATTACGGAAGCATCAGAAGTCGCCACTCGCCTGCGATTGGCTTGAGGTGAAAGTGGCTGGGCAGGACCAGATACCTTCGTGAAATCGACCTCCACCCTCCTGTCAGGCTGCAGCACGACATGAGTAGGGGCTTGTCGGAGAGCAGATCAATTATGATCAATGTCTGCCTTCTTCGATTGCAGACATGTATACAAGCACATTTATGTGGTCTGCAAGACGCAGCTTTAGGAGTTTAGTCATGGCTTACCACAGGGAACACACATGCTCGCTAGGTCGCGAATCGAAGAAGAGATGACGGCTGGAGCAACACCGAGCAACTTGCTACTTTAGCACACTTGTGTGCCGGGAGTGCTGCAACGGACCCCCCAAGAGCATTGTTATTTGACCCGGTCCCTGTGGTAGTACCAGCGATTCCTCTTGTAGTCAACTGCCAAGGAACAAATGTCCTGACCAGAAGGCATTCACAGCTCTGACAGTGCCAGACCCATGTCTGAGATACGCATATGGAAGTAAGGAGCTCTGCCTGCTCTGCAGCCCTCTTACCGAGAAGACCCTGCGATGGCCGCACAGATTGCACTCGCTGGTTGCAAACCAAGTCTCCCCTAGCCAACCAGAGAGCCGTTTCACCTGGTTCCGGGCCGGTCCACTTATGGCCCGGCGGTACACGTAGCGCGCCCTCGGCGATGCGTCGCTTCCAGAAACAACTCCAAATAGCTGTTCTGAAAAACACATCCAGGCACATTCAATGAGATATTTCCTTGCTGCTTGCTGGTCAAGCTTCGCATGGATAATGTAATAGCTCTCTCCATCGCTCTCCAAGATTCCACCTGACAGCACTTTTGCGAAAGCTCAAAACATCCCGTTGTGAGGTCGTGCCTTGACGGCCACGCTCACAGCCTGCCATCCAGAAGTTGGACATCGAGGCCAGTATTCGCACCGGCAAAGTGCCTCAGAAGTGTCTGATTGTCGCATGGCCTATTCTGACACGTCGAGCACTAGGAAACAACCCTACATCAACCTCGCTAAATGCTGCAGGTTGCCAGAGCAGCCAAGTCTGATGATCCTCCATCTGCTCTGCCGGTCCAGCACCACCATCTCGCCATCCCCAATAAACACACGATACCTGACCACGGCGTGGTGTACCCGAAGTACCCGAATGTGCACAGACAGAGAGATGAGAGCGAGATTGAGATAGAGAGAGAGAGAGACAGTGTGCGTGATACAGGCAGAGAGAGCATTGCAAAGCTAGGTTTGCAGCAAAAGGGCCAGTGGATCTGGAACCGGTGTGCGAGCCGAGCCCGAGAGGTTCGGCCCAGCCATTGATTCAGGCAGTCGATGAACCTGACGAAACGATCCACAGAAAGCACGGGCTCTTCCTTTTCCTCCTTCCCAAATTGGCAACTCTCCGAAGTGCAAGCGGGGAGCGAGAACGTCTGGTAACTGCTCAGAGCATGACCCCGATGATTGAGCAGATGATAGATCTGCCCAGAGACCGGGTCTGCATGGACGGATTCTCTGTGCCAGTTCCATCCCCAATGTGTGTTCAGCCGGATAGAGTTTCCGGCCCAAGATCGAGTAATGCCTGAGAACAATGTTGGGTCGCGGCCAACGGGGTACGTGGCATGGACCCTTTACGGTCGGTTTGGCGTTTCTTTCAGTTCTGTATTCAAAAAGTCGCACTTTACAAAAGATGATATTTGTTGTTTAGGGTTTAGGGTCAATCGCAAAGTCCAACGTTTGGCCGCTCGAAAAATTCAAAATGGCTAAAGCGAAAAATACCGTTGCTATCTTGTTATCACCATGTCCTATCCGCGCGGCGCCCGGAACCATGAAGGTTGTGTCTTTCATGTTTTTTATCCCCTCCCAGCTCCTCTTGCGAGCCTATCCACTTTGAAATATGTTTAAAGGGGACAAGGAGAATGAAAGTGATGAAAATGAAATAGGCATGGAGATGGACGCGGTGTGAATGAACTCTTTATACTCTCGTCTCTCCCTCTCCCTTCCTTTGTTTGATCCTTCTTCTCTGTTCTTGTTGCTTTCGTTCTTCAATGACCAGGGTAACACGAAAGAAGGGGAAAGGGAAGACACCACGTCCTCTCGATGTACTTCTTTCTTTTCTTACCTCTCACGTTGTCTGCGATGTCTGCGCTCACTCTTTCTCGCTCCCGCTCTCTCTCTCTGCCACGTCTTGCTCTCTCATCCCTCCCATCTCCTCTTCTCTTACTCCTTTCAGAGAAGACACAGGAAGGAATAGGTGACAAAAAAAGATAGAGGAAGATGGTGGGAAAAAGAAACGCTAATTCCTCCTTCACTGGGCTCTGTGGCTTCTCTTCCCTTGCCTTCTTCCTCTTCTCTTCTCCTTTGCTACTTCACAAAACAGGATCCATGACAGGAACCGAAAGCTCTGGGAAAGCAACGGGCCGTCTATTGTACGATTTCCTCCTTCTTCGTTTTGATTGTCCTCTCCATCTCCCTCTCTCTCTATCCCTCCGGCCGTCCTTCCGCTCTACTTCTGCATTCCCTTTTCCGCATCTGGATGGTCGGAAGGAAGAAACCTTTGCCGGAGGACCACAAGTGGAAGGCGAAGTCCCGTTGGTGTGTCGGTGGACACACCGATCCAGACTCCTCAGGGCGAGGGGATGATGGCCTTCATCCAGACGAGCCTGAACCTCGGCCACCGCTTCTCCTTCACCGACGTGAAGAACGCTTTTTGTCAGTCGGACAAGCTGACGCCGATGGACGCGACTAGAGGAGCTTGGGCTGTCATAGCTACCGAGCATCTCCCCGTTGGGCGCGAGGAGGTTCGAGGATCGCTTCTTGCCTGGCGCTCAAGCAAGCTCAAGCGCACAGTATTCTCCAGCTTTGGAGGAGAAGCCCCGGCCATGCTTCAGGGCGTGAACGAGGTCGACTGGCTCCAGATCATGATCAGGGATGCCACGGTTCACGACGTCCAGCTGCGCAATTGGCGCAACAGCCTGTCTCCTCATATGCTGGTGCTTCGAGACCACTGTGGCCTGCATGAGCGTCAACAACAGTGTTCCGTGACGGACGCGAAGTCCTTGTTCGATTGCATCCTGAAGGAACATCCACAAGGCCGCCAAGACCGCAAGGCGGCCCTGGAGCTCTCGATAGTGGTCAAGGACCTGCAGGAGACGAAGTCCATGGTGAGATGGACGTCCCACCAGAAGAACATTGTGGACGGGCTCACGAAAGCCGACCCTCTGAAGAGCAACGGCGCCATGGAGGACTTCGTTCGGCAAGGAGTTCTGTCGCTCGTAGACGTGTCCGAGGAGCTCCGAAACAGGGCAACAGACCCAAGGTTCAAAAGGAGGAGCCATTCCGCTTCGATTGCCAGACGGGCCGAAGAACATAAGGAAGCTCACCTGACGCTTTGGGCAGCTCTTATTGGGGGGAACTGTGCTGTTGTTCCTGAGCTTTTAGGAGAGTACATGTTTGCTAGTGAGCAGCTCAGACAGTCTGCCCAAAGCTGATGGAGAGCTGAACGGGGCATAACCGCGAACTGTATGGCTCAAGGGCCAAGCAGCAGACGGCTGCGAGGGAAAAGAAGAGTAGCTGGGGCATCGTGTGCGCTCCAGCTGTGCTTTTTCGGGCACAGAGGGAGGAACCAGGAGGAACCAGCAGGGAAAAAATGAAAACTGATCCATTTCTGCCTGTCTCCCTCCGTTTCTCTTTCGTCGGACGCTTCCCATCTTGCGCGTTAAGCGCCTTTCTTTTTTGCACACAGGGAGTGGCTGTGTTCTTCTCATAACGCGAGGGGTATTCACAGGCCTGAGGGATGTCAGTTTAGGGATGGGTTCCTTGGTTCCATATAACCTGAAGATTAAAAGACTCTCTTACCAAACCAATGAGGGAAATCTACATTAACTATCAATCAGGGGATGGAGCGTCATCACTCCTTATCAAAATACACGATACCCAACATAAGAAGATTCGCATCAAGAGCTACAGGTGTGCCTTAATTGATTCCAATCGGCCCCTTACCCGTTCTTGGAGGGGGCCAGAACCCCATTTCAACAATTGAGATGTTTGAAATGATCAGAATATATCGGAATAATTGAAACAAGGCCGATTTCAGTTATTTCCCAAATCCAGGGCTCAAGGTGGCTGTCCTCAGTGTCCCGGCAGATAGCCGTGGACGCGCCGCTAGGGGCAGCCAAATCCGGCCCTTTTGGCGAGCCTCTCTGCGGGGACGCTAAGGGCAGCCACCCTGAGCCCGGATGTTTAACACAAGGGCCTTCGAGCCTTGGATTTGGTTTTAATTTACAAGTGGATTTCCGGCCCGATTCAAATTTCAAATCTCGAGCCCTGCCCCGATATAATGTTTAAATCCCAACCCCCCACACCGATGTCAAATGTACAAGCTCCGATTTTTAAATATTTGGAATATGTAAAAATGTTTTACATATCCTGATTGGATTTAAACGTTAAATCCGGCTGTCCGGCTCGATTTAACTCTTGAATCCCGAGCCCGACCCTGTTGAAGAGCCCTGCCCCGATGTAAGTTTTAAATCTCGAGTGCAGCGACGATTTAAACATCTTATATATGCTGCACGACCGAAGGCACACGCCAAATAGACCTGTACGGAGGGGTACGTGTCCCGGCTGTCTTATCCCGAACGGCGGATCACCCTGCACCGTTGCTAGTTGTGAGCTATGCATACATCGTACGAGCACATCTACCTCCCCACATGTTGTCGAGAGCAGTAGTCTCGGATTCGTGACCACCACAACCGAAACGATACACAGAAAGTACAAGATCCAAGTGGCGCCAATCTCCCTCGTAGTAGACAAAGTTTCCGTTGAACCACAACAAGCCGCCTCAGAGCACAGGCAGTTGTAGGCATCGAACTGCTAGGCTGTAAGAGCCAGAAACTCATCTGTTTCCTCCTGTGCAAATCCAGGGTGCCATCGTCGCCAACCCAGGGTCGCATGTCGTATCCGCTGCACGACGATGACAAGGCTTGCGTGAGCCTACCTGTTGCGAGAACTGTCGTTTATCCACCGAGTGCCACGACATGCGCTTCATGGCGATTCGCAGGCTGCGAGGCCAGCACGTTCCATGATTGCACCATGTGGCCGCATGCCAGACCATGGCCCCCATGCAACAATGATGCAAGCTTCTTGCCACATGCTGGGTAGCTCTTTGGAGTAGAGAGCAGTGATGGGTCTATCCGAACCATCAAAGCCAAAGGTTGACCCAAGTCATGCCTCCACGCTCCACGACCTCACATGAAAAAGCAGTGACGAGTGCAGCTTTCTGTCGCGCCAGCTTTGCTTGCAGCTTCACCATCCCTGCTCTGACCCGCTCGCAGAGACGCACAGCGCAATTCTCCACACAGTGGGCTCTGAGCCCTGGGAGCCGTGCGGGCAGCATCGGATTGCAAACCACGGCTGCAGCCCGCATGGAAGGCCAACCTGAGAACCGACAAGCTGACCAGCAAATAAGAGCTGAGGATGCTTGTGGCTGCTCCTGCTCCGTAGCTACTAATCGAAGATCAGCAGCTGCGCCAGCTCTTCACCACGATGCGGATGTACCGTGCCGATACTGGTCGAAGAAACATGACCTGCGCTGCTTCGCGCCAGATTCCACCACTGGGACCACACAGCACACATGGCACACATGGATCCGACCGATGTGATCTATATCGGTCTGAAGCAGGACATGCAGCCTGTTGGTTGGTGTTGCGGTCGCGGTTTCCTCCATGCCCACCTAGGCCAGAAATCGTTGTTTAAGAGGTCGGGTGACGTCTGCACGGCAGGATAGCAGGGTCCGGAAGAATGCTTTGTCCGAGGGCGTGGCCGGGTGCATTGAAGAAGTTCCGATTGTTGTTACCTCGAACACTTCATCTCTGACGAGCTTATCTCTGCTCATCTCTCTTTGCAGAGTGACGCTGTTTACAGGCCGGTCCAAGGACGAAAACAATCTAGTTGCCGTTTCTGCATGAAGCCGGGCACGACCGCTGCTTGCGGCCACAGGTACTGTACTGAACAACATAGGACGTCACCCACTGCCACGCGAACGCACGCCCTCGCGTGACAACACCTTCCGGCTTCAGACAAACAGGATACAAGGGCCGAAGTAAAAACATTAATGCAAACCACGGAATATCCGCAGCCCCAGTAAGTCTGCATGCTCATATTATGCTCCGCGCAAGCGCAAGAGGCATTGCAGGCCTGCGACATAATACTTGGCTCCAAGGTCCATTTGCATCCATGAGTTCTTACCTTGGCGATGTGCAAGACCGGCTTGAAGCGGCAAAAAACTCTTCATGTAGAGTTTCTTGCGGGGCTTTGTCCACAGGTTGTGGCAACTCTGAGAGTCGCATTCCGAGCGGCTTCGCGTGCGTGCCGACCACGCCTGAGGAGAGTTCAATCTCGACTGCGCATGTCCTCAGCAGACTTACAAGACCACGCCGAATGATCGGTCACGGATGGTCACAGTTCGATCCCGGACCTTTGCGATGGTCCGGTAGAAGAGCAGATCGGCTGTGAACGACGGAAATACCCGACTTCGATGGCAGATGACCACACTCAGGGCGGAGCCAGTTCCTTTCCTGTTGTTACCTTGGCTCGCTCTCGTTCACTTCAAACTCAACAATAAAACCGCTTCCAGAGGTGGTGAGGGTGCTTCCACGTCCTCAGACCCTTTCTTTCCGAGACACCATAGACGCTATTGTAAGAGCGCTGGCTCTCGTCCACATCCAGCACGGTTCGGGCGCAGGCCTCACGAATTCAGCTGCTCCAACTGGGAGAGCCTGCCTGGCTGCCTCCTACCAGCTTCTGGCGGCTTCAGACGGCCTGACAGGACTTCCCGTAGGCATCCACACCGGTCAGCCGGAACCATCGATCCGGACAGCCTCGGAGTGTGCACCGGACAACCTGTGCTGCCTGTGCCTCTCGACAAGCCTCAGGACCCCCGTTTTCTGCCAGGCCACGCCGGTTCCAGTGTTTGATAATCCGCAGCCTCTGTGTGCCCGTTTTTGGGAAGCCTGGCACAGATGCTTCTGCAGATCTAGCGGGCGCACTTCTCTGCAAGACTCGACTAAATCCCAGCGCATAGAAGTCTGCTGAACGCTGCCCGAGTCGCGGTTTCGGCACGTTTCCCGGCCCGTCCAGGTTCCACGGAGCCAGCATGCATGACGCCATGACCTCGAGATAAAGGTTGATCAAGCTTTGCCGTCGGGATTCCTGGAATATTTCTGTGACTTTGACATCTTTCGTATTGTGCAAATCAGACCAACAAGTATGAAGACTTGAATATGGTGTAAATAGGTCTTGTACGGAGGGCAGCTAGAGTACAGGATGCCACATCTTTTCTTGCTCTGTACTGTTACACCTGGGGGCCTACGATCCCCACACATGCCCGTAGTGTTTCCATCGTGTTTCCACCATGTAAACCTACATGTTTTCCCGGCACGCTGCCTAGCAGATTACAAATGGAAGCTTCCCATGACCAGGATTTACGTGCCAGGATGCATTCCTGGGGGTATATTGCGATTATCGATCTGTCCCAAGCCCAAGGTTTATTCCAAACTGGGGCATTCTAAAACCATATCGAACAATATCATAGAAAATATTTGGACCACCCGCTAATGCCTGTGAAGGCAACCAATCAAAGGGCACAAGCCGTATGTACCTCTATGACAGAAAGCAACCCCTGCCAGAAGCTGCGCTTCGAGGAGATGATAAAAACCTGTACGAGTTTCGCCAGAGCCACCCGCCCTGGTCGTACTGGACTCTGTACCAGCAGCGTAGCCCGGTCCAGTGGTACACATCGAAGCTGTCGAGCTGCATTGCCTGGCACACGACGCCTCCTGACATTCCCCAAGGAGCCGAAGCAAAATCTGAGGGCTGCACGTAGGGCAGCTTAATCTCTGCCCACTGCGTGAAGTGCACGCCACGCCCGTAGCCCCAGGTCCAGGTATCTGATTGAGAAGTAATCTGTGAGGAGCAGTCGTTGTTGCGTCCTCGGTCGGTAAAGGTTGAGGATAGTTAGGTGATTCCGCCCGGCGGACTTCACTCCAGAGCGCCGCCATGTTGGTCAAGCCGCGCCAGCCCCACCAGCGGTCGTTGCTATGGCACCGAAAATTTGCATTGTGCGGGGCGTTGTCCTTTTGATTGTGGCAGACCTCAGCCAACAATCCAAGCCAGGGAACGGGTGTGCAACGAATGTGAATGTGTCCGACACACACGCATGTCCAGTCGCTTCTTTCGCCTACAAAGTTCACCAAGCGTTGTCTCATGTTCGGAGACGATGCCAGTTCCAACGAGGGAGAGGACGACAGGGAGAGAAAGGAACAGCAAGAGAGAGCATGGAAAACCGTCGTTGTCTTGTCGAAAACCCGCCTTCTAAATTAGCTACAACGCATGTACTGCTGCTGCCGCCTTCCTGCCTAATACTCCTGCTACTGCTTCTTGTACTTCTACTTCTGTTTCTGCGAATGCTGGAGACTCCTACAAGTACCAAAACTACGACTATTACTACTATTACTATTACTATTACTATTACTATTACTATTACTATTACTATTACTATTACTATTACTACTACTACTACTACTGCTACTACTCCTACTACTCCTCCTACTCCTCCTGCTGCTACTACTACTACTACTACGACCACCACCACCACCACCACCACTACCACTACCATCACTACCACCACCACCACCAACACCACCACCACTACCACCGCTGCGGCTACCAGTACCAGTACCAGTACCACTCCCACCCCCACCCCGACCGCCACCCCCACTCCCACTCCGACTCCCACCACCACGACCCTGACCCCTACGTACCACACTACTAGGGCCACGACCGCGGCGACGGCTACGACTACGACTACGAGCACGACTGCGACTACGACTACGTCTACGACGACTTCGACGACGACGACTATTATTACGACTACTACTACTACTACCGCTGCTGCTACTGTTCCTGCTGCGACTACGGTTGCTGCTGCTGCTGCCGCTGTTGCTGAAGCTACCCCTACGGCTACTGCTACCTCTAGCGCTACTGCCACTGCTGCGACTACTACGACTCCCACTTCTTCTTCTGCTTCTCCTCCTTCTTTGTCTTCTTCTACTACTACTCCTACTCCGACTCCGACTACTACTAATTACCACTACTACTACTTCTTCTTCTATTAGTTACTAGTTACTAGTGCAACGACGACTGGTACGATTACGAATACGACGACCATTATCATTAACATTGCGATGACTACCACTACTACCACTACTACGACGACTACCACGACTACTACTGCTACTACTACTACTACTATTACTACTACTACTACTACTACTACTACTACTACTACTACTACTACTGCGACTAGTACTACTCCTAGTACTACTACCACCACTGCTGCTGCTGCTGCTGCTACTGCTACTCCTCCTTCTACTCCCACTCCCACTCAAACTCATACTCCTATACTGCTACTACTACTACTACTGCTACTGCTGCTGCTACTACTACTACTACTGCTACAACCACTACTACTACTACTACTACTACTACTACTACTACTACTACTGTTTTCAATTGAACGATGCGCGAGCGTGCTCTGCGCTTTGCGGCGCTGGTGTTACCTGCACTCGTGAAACTGTATCGGCCGGAAAGCGAGTTCTCCACTGTATGACAGAAAAAAGAGTAGGATCACATGAAGAGTGAGACTTCATCTACTAGATCAAACTCAGCTCTGCCTCCGTCACCCACTGCGTCCAGTACTCGCGAACCTGATGTCAGGCGGGCCGTACTCCGGGGAGCCGGCACCCTGAGTTCCCGTCTAGTGGCGTCCCACAATAGGTAACTCCTGACTTCAGGCGATGGGCCGTAAGGCACAACATGTGAAGGCTCATTGTACCTGAGGGTAGCAAGTATGATAGCTCGACAGGAGCTGGAGTGGCTACGCAAGCAAGCAAGACCTTCAGCCGACTGTTTTCATCACGGCCAACAGCAGTGCAAGCTTGCATGTCGCCCGTCCTGCAGGCGCGAGGCAGTAGCCTAAGAGGGCCGCAGGCTCGGGAAATGAAATGTTGCTCCAGAAGTAACGAGGCTGTGCCAGCATCAAGAAAGAATGTAAGTAGTATCCAGCTCATGGGCAGGGCAAGCAGATTGGAGACTCTGCCACCGAAAAGACTATGCCAGGGTCGAGCTTGGGGCGAATCGTCGGCCCGCAAGGTCAAGGCCTCTTGAATGCCATCAGGGTACGGAGAGCGAGCCATGTCAGGCGTGGGAGCGGCTTGAGGCTGTGCCTTGTTGATCACGGGCTGTGCCCCTTGTGCAAACTGAGCGCAGACAGGGGCCAACACCTTGAACCAATCCGAGGCAAAAACGCCCGCAAGCTGTTGTGTGCTGCAACAGGCACGTTGGCCTAGTTGTGCAGTGCTGCGGTCCTGTGACGCCCTCATGCTTGCCCTAGCTACTAGACGCATCTCTCAAAACCAGTACATGAGATAGTCGTCTGTCAAGGGTCAGGATCAGCAGAGACTTTTCGATGTTTAGATGCAGGAGGCGTAGGTGGACGCGCTCTCCCTGACGCCTCCGCAGTGTCGGGCAGTTGCTCATTTCCGCCTTCCGTTTCAAGGTTGCCTCTAGTTCTCGGACCAGGTTCAGGAAGTATGGAACTTGATCAGGACCATGCGGGGAGGTCCATATTCGACGCAAACTGTTCTACGCTGAGAGCCGGGGAAAGAAGATCACCTCTATTGCGTGTGGTCGATTGCACCTAAGCAGAAATCAGAACAAGGCCGTTTTACAAAAACGAGCCATGTCAACTTGCTTGCAAGAGGGACGTATGCCCGTGGAACGAACGAACAGAAGGGAGTTGGAGGGCAATGCCAGAGAGCGCGCTGACTTTGCGCCTGCTGTGCGCCGGCTCGCCCATTGCTTCCAGTTGGTGTGGAAGGGAAGAGGCTACGCACACCCTCTGGCCTTCCGTGCCAGGCCTCCCAGGGCCTTCTTGCCCAGCCGCTCACAGTCGTAGGTATCGAAGATGGTGGCAAGCATGGAGGTATAGGGCATCAGGTCAGAGTAGATAGCGATCCTGAGGTCGAGGATGACATGGGTTTTCAGCCGAGCAATGCACCACTTCGTTGGCCAGCTTCGTCTTGGCCGTGGTAACGTTGCTGAGAGCATCCACGGCCTTCAGGAAGCGCTTGGAATCCTCCTTGTTGATGCTCACCGGGGGATTCCCCTTGGTGAGTTCATCGAGGAGTACATGAGGCTCTCCCGGGCGGAGGCGTGGTTGAGGACTCGGGCACGGGCGTTTCGCCCCTCTTGTTACCGCTACCATCAGGTCCGCTGCCTGTTCAGCGCTGTCTAAAGTCATGGAGTGCACATGTCTTTCAAAGAGCGTTTTTTGGGTGCCTGAGCTATTACCGGTACTCATTTGTCGTTGGCAGGACGGTAACAAGAACACACATGCATGTACATGGCGTGGGCCTGTCCACGTCCCTGTCTGGGAGTCGGCCCAGCATCGTACCTACCACACCTACAGGGCGGTAGCGGGGGTGCTGCATTATGGCGAAAACACGCAGTCTGGTCATTACAGGGCTTTCTGGCCAGAGAGCCTTCAAGATGACTCTGAGGTTTGGGTCTGCGACGATATCGGCTGCCGGAGAAGCTCGCCGCGTCCGACCAGGCCGACGTTGCACGCACTGTTTACTTGCTGCTTTTAGAGCGTTCACGATGTTTCGTCTGATGGCTGGAATTAGTGCCCACCTTTCTTCCAACTGCCAAGGTGACAATTCGCCCATGGACGGGCTTGCTTGGCCTTGGCTCCTGCGCCAGGCTCCTTAGCCAGGACGAAGTCTATTTGCGTTTTTTTCCCGTCCCTGTACGAATGTGGGGCAAACTGGACACTGCCATGTGTTCAACGCCACCAGTCGAAGCTTGACCAACAGATTTGTCAAGTCGGCCTCATCCGGGCGCAGTTCGGCCGGCGTGATGACTCGCTGTCCTACGAGGGCAGGATGGGAATGGACCGAAGTGTTGAAATCTCCAGCGACCATCAGGGAGTCCCACTTCGGAACCTGTTTCACCACTTTCGACAAGGCAGCAAGGACTCGAGCTCTGTCATCTTTGTTTGCCTGCAGTGTCTTGGCCGCTGACCAGACATGCTGATAGACAGCAGCCGCAACGATTCGGGCCCCCTCCCAGTTGGCTCGAACCTCTAAGACTCTGCCCTCACTCCTTCCAACGAATCCGTTGCTTGTCAAATTTAGGTGAAAATAGAACCATGACTCTGTCAGCGATGGTGGTGGAAGGACCATCATCTGTGTTTTTCCTGGACCTACGCTGACGTCGAGAGGTCGGTTTCGGCTCGGGGGCAGTTTCTTTAGGCGAGGCTGAAGAAACGCAGTACCTTCCCGAGACTGCAAACTCCGTCGTAGCTGGAAGTATCAGCACATCACAATACTGCTCCACCCCATTGTTGTTGGCCGGTGTCCAGCATTCCAAGACATGACCCGAACATGTCTGGGCTGCCGGCCAGCGCGGCGGGAAGCTGTGCCACGTGCCGAGTTGTCAGGCTGTGCCTGCAACTGTCGCCTGGTTGGAGGAGGGCAGTTGCCCGTTCGCCTCAGTAACTGAGGTGTGAAGACCTGGCCTCGGTAATTCACTGGTCGTTGACCGACCAAAGAGCGACGACATGCTGTTTTGAATGAATTCTTGCGTAACGATGAAAAGTTTTGTGAGTGCATTGGTAAGAGCGCCATCCGCTGTTTTCGTCAAAAGACCTAAGCCTTAAGACCCCCTCCACTGCGCGGAAGTGGAAACCCTACCGCCTACCCAGAGATGCAATGGTTTAAACAGAGTCTGGGCCCAGGAATTGGGACCTGGCGGATCAAAACCGCACCTGTAGCAAAACGGAGAGGCACATGGCTCAAAGGCGGCACAAACCTCTACTGTTCGAAAAGGAGCCTGGTGGGGACGTCTAGCACCGAAGTTGCGCCCAAAGCCTGTTCGAAAGCCTCTCAACTGCGCGGCCGCTTGATCCCTCGTGGCGGCTGCTACTACTACTGCTACTACTACTACTACTACGACTACTACTATTGCTGCCACTGTTGCTGTCGCTCCTGCTCCCGCTGCTGCAGCTGCTGCTAGGTACACATGGCGTGTTATTGGACACCCGGAAAGCGAGCTGGGATAATCATTAATTTGACTATGGCAAAAATCGTCATCATCAGCAGCAGCATCATCATCCTCATGACTCATGACCATCATCATGTTCATCATCGTCATCAGCATCATGATCAGAATCGTGATTCAAGACCGTCATCTTGATCATCATCTCGATCATGATCGTGACAATGACCGCATCATGATCGTCTTCATTGGATGACCATGCAGTTTGTGCATGTTTTGACAGCGAAGCCAGGATTGTTGAATGCTTCTGCTTTGCGGGTGTCCGAAAGGAGCTTGGGATGGTGCTGGTATTACTTCGGCAGGGATCAAAACAGGGCCCTTAACTGCCCCCGCAGTCCCAAGCTCTGGAAGTGAAGAAACCCTTGGGCCAGTTGAAGACCGATCTCGAAGCAGAAACCCGCCACGAAACTTGAAGCAAGAAGAAACCCTGCAAAACGAAGACACTACGAAATTCCGAAAGCAAAGCCAAACGAGCCTCGGAGACTAGCAATGAGAGCGGAAATACTGAAACTCGAAACATGCCTGACACGAAAGACACATTTAATTAATTTAGGTAGGACTGTAGGACGTAAGAACACTTGCGAAAACCCTCTGAAGTTCCGGCTGCTGCTGCTTCTGCTGCTGCTGCTGCTGTTGCTGCTGCTAGTACCATTACCAATCACAGTGGCACAGTATATGTGAGGAGCGCCCAGGTGGCTGATGCTGTTGTCACGTGTGTGTTTTGGCACCTCTTGTCGCTGTACTCAACTGAAGGACGAGCTTCATCTTAAGCACACGTCTCAATCACTCTGCCGGCATACACTTGTAATGACTGCTAGTCCGCTAGCCATACCGACAGCACTACTTGCACGACAACCTTTATTCACGTAGTTGCGACTGAGTGCGACTGAATGCACAAGCTTTCTTTACCCCTAAGGATCTGACCATGCTTGTGACTTCGATGTGCAGTGCTACTTCTACTGGTCCTTTCGTTACCCAAAGAAATGAGATCAGCGCGCCTTGATGACGGAGTAAATAGCGATACGATGTCCGGATCCCAGGCCCTTCTTGTTCCAAACCTCTTTGCGGCAGTCGTTGTCTGGGGCCTTACAGACTGCACATAGGAACGCAGCAGGATACCCTGTGCTACACGGGACTCCTCAAGGAGCCAAGGCACCATATTCATCGTCGGGATGTCGTCAAGCAGCATGCATTCAGCTTCTCCAGCTTTTGAATATCCTGCGCTACAGCAGCCATATACAAAGTGTGCCAACTGCTTGGCGGAAGGGAACCCTGTCCTTGAGGAAACTCCATTCCGAAATAGAGAAAACCTCCCTTCTTCGCGAGCTCCGTACACTTCGGCATCGTATATGAACCGCGCTCCTGACACAAAAACTACTCGAGCTCCAGCCACTCCGGCTGTGCAAACTGTTGGCCAAGTCACACGACTGTTCCTCCGATTCCGGCCCTCATTTCGGAAGCAGCCGTTGTAATAAACCTTTCTGAGGCTTGGCAGCACGTTTGTGCGCATGCAAGAAGCCGGGTGCGGCTTGGACTGCATATCCGAAGAAGTGCAAGTCAACCTTTTCTCACCGTGCTTCCTGCCTCGGTCGTCGTTGTGGTCGTATCCTGGAGCAGGGGTATCGGGACTTCGGCTGAGGGCCAGCGCCAGGGAGGGTTTGGGGTCCGGCCTGCTCATCTGTAGGTGGCGCGACCTGCAACAAACTTCTCTTCCCTCTCGACTTAACCGCAGCCCGAATGCAAAGGAGCCACCCGACGAACGTAGCAGTCGCGCCCGTCGTTCTTGACCGTACGGCAGGTTGCAGACTTCCGATACAGGCATCGCCTCGGCAAGTTGAAGCCACCCGCCGTGTTGCCACCACCACACACCACCACCATCCTCCCGCTTGGTACTGCAGTCGAAGTAGCTTCTCCTTCTCGTACCAGTTGAAGCCACCACAGCTCTCCTCGGAAGCGCAAGATGCATTCAGCAAAGACATCATCCGCGACCCTGTGCCACTCACCCGTTTCGTCGACAGCTGGATCAATTTGCCTGAAGCCCTAAACCCATTTCTACATTCCCATTCTTGAAGAAGAGTCCGAGGCTTCGCAGACAGGGCCACACACCTTCCGGGCTTCCAGTTCCCAATGCAAAACTTCGCCCCAGAACACTTTAGTCGTCCCAGGCCTCGACTGCAGTCTCGCGTGTCGCAACGTCATAGTTGTTGCCTTGGTTGAGACGTGCTCACAAAACACACGGTTCAATACCGCGAAATGAGTGCTGCCTCAGTGTCCGTTTTTGCCAATGTAAAGGTTGTTTGTACTGCCACACTTGCCACCATAACCACAGCCGCGAGCAGGTAGTCTCTCAAAGCGTCCCTGTGGGCAACAGGAGATTGATGTCTGAGAGTCTGACTAGAAGTCTGCCCCCTGTAACACCGTGCGGTCCTTGCCTTCTTGTTATCGTAGACCAGGCACTGAACCCCCGGCATTCCGGCCGAGGTCCGGATTTCCGTGGACCAAAGCTCACAGTACACGTCTCCTCGCAGAGCGAGCACCAGATGAAGCGCGCAACATAGCGCGTGCAACCGGACGCACCCCGGTCCTCTGTGGTGCTGTCGCCCGTACTCAATGCCAGTACACGTGTCCCTATTCTGGCAGATGACCTCATGGTCAAGCGCAGATCACAAACCATGTGCAGCACTGCTATCTTCCCGGTTTGTTTGCCGGTGACAGCAACATCAAATATGATGATTGATTTGTGACGCTGCCGGCACCAGAATCATTCTTGCCAGCGGCTTTGCAGTCCTCGAGGGTGGCCACATTCTTCAGCCTGGACAAGGTTTCCGCACCCGAGACAATAACTGCCCTCTCCCCCGAGCCTCTGGACAGTCTTGACACCGTCCTCTGAGAAGTCCTTGTCACCCTTAGAAGCTCCACTTGGGGCTTTGAAGGATTTGCCACGCTGACCACTATGGAGTTAGATGAGAAAGCTGCATTTCTCGTGAAGGCTGTCGTGCGCACATGCCGAGTAACGATGCGGCAGGCAGAGTTTGGGCCGTAGCTGCGCCATGTCCCAACCTGCGGAAGACATGACTTTGAACCTCGCCAGAACATCGCGTTCCTGGCCAGCCTTTACAAGCCTTTCGCCTTTGCAACCACCAAACTTCGTTTAGCCGCTAAGCTCTGCAGGCCTTCCTGTAGGAGTCGAAATTCTTGACCCGGGAAGTGGTCTCAACCAGGCGGCTCATGAGCTGGCAGCTTCCCTCCTTCGAGACTTTCGGCTCGGCCTAAACTAAGCCTGACAAAAGCAACGTCTCTCTCCTGCCAATCAGGATAGTCGCCGAAGGAATCCTGCCGGGCCAATCGGGCATTGCTCTGTGCATGCCCGGGCAGTGGTCGGTCAAAGCCGAGTGCTTGCGCAAATCCGAGCGACGGTATGCTTGAAGCCGAAGCCGGCGCACCAGTAACGCTCACTGCAGAGCCTTGAACACGAGGTGAGAGCAGACGTAAGGCCGTCTCATGTCCGAAAGATGATTCCGTCAAGTCGCATCCTGCAGCCATCCAGAGACTGCTGCATGAACACAGCATACTCGCCCGATGTATACCTCGGTGACCCTAATATGAACTATGCCATGTTCCGGCACTGGATGGCCCTGAAGCAGATTGTAGCTTGGTGTTTCAGGCCCTCTGCTTTTGCGTTCCTCGAGAGAGGTATGAGGTAACTCTTATCGACTCTTGGCACCAACTTGTGAACTACAAAACCGTCAGGTCTGCGAGTCGGTCCAATAGCTAAAGAAGTTTGACAATGAGTTTTCGCTGGCGAAACGAATTCTTGCAACTGGAAGGTGGAAGACCCTAGAATAGAGTCCTAGAGACGGCAAAGAAAAAAACATGTACGACGCTTTTCGGCACATGCCAATATGCGAAAACGCTTCTGATCGGTCCGAGGAGCCCTTCACCGTTTGGGCGGTCGCTGCCGGACGGTCCACCGGGACCCCTGCCCCAACGCTTTGCGTCTGTGGCCAGGAAGACCTTCGCACGAGATGCGGAATGACGGCCAGGTCGGAAAAAAGGATAGAATCCAGTGAAGTGAAATGCTTAGGACGATCTCGGAAGTGCGTGGAAGAGTATCTTGGGATCAGTTGAAGCATGGGCACATATCTGTCCGACAAAATCAGGGCGCATGTGCGACACCTCACCTTGCGGCCTAATACGCTCACAGCCTCGCGGTCTGATCTTGCCTTGCGCCTCGCGTCCTCGCAGACTAACATCGTGGCCTGGCATGCTCACCTCGCGCTTCCGAAAACCCCTGCACCTATGCATGGGGAGTGACTTGTTGGCCAAAACCATCGAAAACCCTTCACAGCCAAAGCCGGGAACTAAATGAAGTTTCACAGGTTACAGCAACACACAGGCTAGATACCGCTAATTCAACCCTGGCGGACCTCTTTATCCTTCGGGGACTTGAGCCCGGCGTACGCGTAAGAGTATTGCTAAGGACAACAAAAGTACATGTGGAGGCAGGGTAAAATCTACACCCCCCTCGCCGTGCTGCTCCAGCTAAGGCGGATATCATACACTGGCTTCAGGTTGACCCGGGCTATCAGTGAAATTTGTTTGTGCCGAAGCGAGCATTTATAAAACACAGCGTAGGGAAGCCCTGCATGTCCAAAGCATACGCGAAAATGGAATCATGTAGCGCACCAGTAATCAATACCGGCGGGAGCCATTCCAGGCATCCCACTCGGCTTGCGAATACTGGCCGCGGCGGGTGCGATTGTAAGCATCCCACTCGGCTTGGGTGTATCCTCGATAGAGGGGCTCGGCCTTAGGCCGTGCAGCACCCTTCGGAACCGGATTGTGTCGTGCCGCTACCTGGCGATTTCGCTGACTGCCGCAATCTCGCAGTAGAGGCGGGGACTGAGGAATGCTCCCATGTAACACAGTCCGATGGGCACATCAGAGATGTCATCGATGAGCCGGAGTGTGCGCAGGGGCTCCACTTCGCAGTGGGCATAGAAGACCAGCTTTGCCGCTGCGACACCTGTCGGGGAGCCGTAGTCCGAGGTGTAATGTGACCCGGCCCTCAGGTTGCGCTGCTCCTCGGAGCGTCCGGGATCGGGGAGGATTGCGTACGACAAGTAGTCAAACTTCTTGCTAATTTTCACTCAAACACAAGCGCCTGCGGAGTAAGCTCAGTCAGCATATTGGGCTCAAAACGAATTATGGAGCTCACAAAGTAAAATCAAATACTCACATAAATACCGGCCAGGANAAAACACGTGTACCTACTGTGCATGTACAAGGTGTGCAAAGTTTTGCACCCCGCCTAAAGCATGCCGAAGTCCAACTAAGGCTAATGCTTTCACACCACAACTTTGCGACTTCAAAAGCCACACTGTACGGAAGCTCAAAGCTACACTAGGGCCGGTATAACAGAGAACAAACAGCTTGCAGTCAAACTACAGCTCCCAGAAAAGTTCACTTCGNACTTCAAAAGCCACACTGTACGGAAGCTCAAAGCTACACTAGGGCCGGTATAACAGAGAACAAACAGCTTGCAGTCAAACTACAGCTCCCAGAAAAGTTCACTTCGGTGCACAAGCTCTCTGCCTGACGGTCTTTGGCTTGACCTACCGTCCTAGCGAAACTAACTACGGGCGTATTTACGCCGCCTGTCTACGGAAGCCGGAATGCATTGCCCTAAGGCGGTGCACTCCTGCTGT